>JAJAGP010002309.1:0-16979 GCA_025084515.1 Ancistrus triradiatus | reverse complement strand
TGCACATTTACAGTCGGCCAGTCCCACCAACAAATATCATAACATTAATTATTTAACCTTTTATCACGGAAACTAACCACCTTCATAGACATCATCATTATTCTCTCAGGTTTAGGCTATAGCTGGTTAAACATGAAGATTTACATTTGTTGGGTGATCAGTTGCACAGCCACTGCTTACCACAAGTGTTTTCACAGACGCACACACACACACACACACGCATAGAAGGTAAATGGGAACATATGACATAACTACTACTTTTGGGGACACTGCTTTTCAGTGTTATTTGAAAGCCATAGAAAAACACTTACTTAGGATTTTAGATAAAACCTTTTCTTAAACTCCTGAAAAATTTACTTCACTTTGGGGACAAGTATTATTTTGGTCACTTACAGGGACATAGTTGAACACAGAAATCTGAGGGCGCAGACATTTCAAGACTTATTATCCAAATTGGGGACAATTTCAGAAGTCTGAGTTAACAGAAGTATTGGCTTTCATAATACTGATCATATACATTGTTTATCTCATTTTCAAAGATAACATAGTAAACACCAACCTACACCAGCCTGATACCTGTACACTACAGGGTTTCAGATGAGTTTTAAAAATCACAATGTTATGACAGCAAGATTTGAAATAGTCTAATCCACTCATTTGTACCTCCAAAAAGAGCATTATATATGTAATTTACAATGCTCCTGGAGGTAGCTCAAGTGCTAAATCCGGTAGAATCCAGGCTGAAGGGTAAACATTTAACATATCCACACTGCAGTGTGCAAATAAATGCTTTGAGGAAAGCAAGTGCAGAAAAACTATAGAAATGAGTGCAACAAAAGACAGCGATGCACATCGGTTTAAAAACAGGCAGCGTCTTTTCCCCAGCCAGCTCACCAGTTACTTTATTATTAGGTACACGTCCTTGTTTCCAGGCTCACTGTCGATTTTATCAGCTCCACTTACCACATAGAAGCCCTTTTGTAGTTCTGCAATTACAGACTGTAGTCCATCTGTTTCTCTACATATCTTGTTAGTCCCCTTTACTCTGTTCTCCAATGGTCAGGATGGTGGACCATTCTCATCACTGATGTGGTGGTGTGTTAGAGTTTGATGCGCTGGTATGAGTGGATCAGACACAGCAGTGCTGCTGGAGTTTGTAAACACAGTGCTCACTCACTGTACACGGTTAGACACTTTGAAAAGGGGACTAACAAAGTATGTAAAGAAACAGATGGACTACAGTTTGTAATTCTAGAACTACAAAGTGCTTCTATAAGGGAATTGTGACTGATAAAACAGAGAATGAGTGTATTAGCACGGGTATTGTAGCTAATAAAGCTATAGTACATGCACTGTTCGTTCATACACTGGCCTTTTTAAAATTTGGCTGTGTAACCAAATGTGCAAGTAACCAAATGTGGAAGTAACCAAGTGTGTGCTTGAAGCTTGTGCTTGTTTGCTCTGAAAGCTAATGTTAGTTTAAACAACTAGTAAAAAGCCACTCATTGATACTTGGTTAGTACCATTCAACAGAGACTTCATGGAATGTTACATTTACATAAGCACTTTGTTTCCAAATAATGGTATATTTTGGTTTATGAAACCAAAGTTAAGTTTAAGCAGCTAAATCAAAGCCACACATTGAAGTGTATATATGGCCACTGCTGGGCTTTTGCTTTCTTAAAAAATATAAACTGTGATTATAATATTGTTTTACCTACACTAGTTTAACCAGAACCAATTACCTTTCAGCTCATGTTCCATAGCATAAATCTGTGGTTCTATATAGTCATTATGTATCATTAAATGGGCGACCGAGATGACCAAACTTGTGTTTCAGTAGCCTACTTTGTATTAGCGATGGGAAGTTTGAATCCTTTTCCTGAGCTGATTCTTTTGAACTATCAAATGGAAAGGATTGATTTCTCTTCCAGGAGGCAAAAATGAATCGACCGAATATGTAAAATCAATTGGACAGTTCCTGAAATTGAATCGGACTACTTATCACAGTATGAAATTAAAGCAGGGTGTGTGCAAATCTGACAAATTATGCAAAATGATTACACAAAATAAGCAGACAGTATGTGCCAAGAAATGATTGACAAATATACATTTATTTATGTAGACCAAATGCAAAAGTAATCACTCAGGTCATTGTTTTAGGACATCAAACCATGTTAAGCTTTGTTCACATTAAGCGTTAGACTCTCCCGGCTAATGCAGCATTTGAGCTAACAGACCACAGACAGTTGGAACCCGGTGCACTGCTGAAGCTCAGTACCATGCAGGTGCTTTAGATGTTTATGCATGTTGGAGGGGTAACCTCCTGTATAACAGATCAAGTTTCTACACATATTGCATTTCACCGTTTTGTTTTCTGTCAAAGCAGAGCAAAAACTCCACTAATGCTCCCACGGACTCTACCAAAACAAAACTGATGACCTACGTGATTACAAGATGCACCGGTCCTGGTAGATGGATGCCTCCATAATACAGACGTATTTTTGCACTAATCACGTCTCTGTATTTGAAGCATAAAATGCATTACTACTACCCGATAAGTGGAATCAAATCCGGTTCTAGGAATTTTTGATACCCAACTCCTAGTCACTGCTCTATACTCAATATATACTCAAGTCAATGCCAATTTAGCATAATAATTGAGCCTAACACACGTCTTTTGACCGTGGAAGGACACCAGAGCACCCTGAGTAAACTCACATGGTGAGGTCATGCGGACTCCACACAGAAAGGAACCAGACCGGTCCCCAAAACGCAAGAAAAACTGACACAGAAAGCAGAAGTGCATTCAAATCGACAACTCATCTTCCTCTACAAAGTGTTTTGTTTGGCTTGAGTAGAGGACACACCACTTCAGAAACGTCCAGGTTTCTCTGAGTAACAGGCTTTATCAGGTAACAGAGTGCTTGTTCAATGTAATTTCACTATAAGTAAAATCTTTTATTCTTTAATTCAATATCTGAATTAAAGTACAGTCATGTCTAATGACACTTTTGGTGTCGTTTGGACGTTACACACACTTTAAGCGTGGTCAGGAACAGGAGTAAATTTTGTCCGTACTCACATTTTGAGACGGCTATTTACAGATCCAGAAATTAGAAGTGCATTCAAATCAACATTTTTTATTTTTGATAGTCCATGGTGTGTTTTGGTCCTAAAAAAAAGCAGCTTGACAGCAAATTATCATGAAACAGACTCAACGACTGAATGTGAACCAGTTTATATAGTTATAGGCTAGAGACAATATACAGGTAGTGGGGGGTAAACAAAAGGTGTACTACTAACATTAGCACAGGCACTTAGTGGTGCTTAAAAGTTTGTGAACCCTTTAGAATTTTCTAGATTTCTCCATAAATATGACCTAAAACATCATCAGATTTTCCACACAAGTCCTAAAAGTAGACAAAGAGAACCCAGTTAAACAAATGAGACACCAATATTATACTTGGTCATTTATTTATTGAGGAAAATGACCCAATATTACATATTAGTGAGTGGCAAAAGTCTGTGACCCTTTGCTTTCAGTATCTGGTGTGACCCCCCTGTGCAGCAATAACACAAATCCGTCCACAAAACCTTCTTCCAATGGCCTTCTGGCTCATCCACGTGATCTTTAGCAAACTGCAGACGAGCAGCAATGTTCTTTTTGGAGAGCAGTGGCTTTCTCCTTGCAGCCCTGCCATGCACACCATTGTTGTTCAGTGTTCTTCTGATGGTGGACTCATGAACATTAACATTTGCCCATGTGAGACAGGCCTTCAGTTGCTTAGAAGTTACTCTGGGGTCCTTTGTGACCTCACACCAACTATTACACGCCTTGCTCTTGGAGTGATCTTTGTTGGGTCGACCACTGCCTGTGGAGGATAACAATGGTCTTGAATTTCCTCCATTTGTACACAATCTGTCTGACTGTGGGATTGGTGGAGTCCAAACTCTTTAGAGATGGTTTTGTAACCTTTTCTAGCCTGATGAGCATCACCAACATTTTCTGAGGTCCTCAGAAATCTCCTTTGTTCGCCCCATGATACACTTCCACAAATGTGTGTTGTGAAGAGCAGACTTTGATAGATCCCTGTTCTTTAATAAAAACAGGGTGCCCACTCACACCTGATTGGCATCCCATTGATTGAGAACACCTGACTCTAATTTCATCTTCAGATTAACTGCTAATTCACATACTTTTGCCACTCACTAATATGTAATATTGGATCATTTTCTTCAATAAAAAAATGACCAAATATAATACACTGCTCAAAAAAATAAAAGGGAACACTTATAAACAACACAATATAACTCCAAGTAAATCAAACTTCTGTGAAATCAAACTGCCCACTTAGGAAGCAACACTGATTGACAATCAATTTCACATGCTGCTGTGCAAATGGAACAGACAACAGGTGGAAATTGTTGGCAATTAGCAAGACACACTCAATAAAGGAGTGGTTCTGCAGGTGGGGACCACAGACCACTTCTCAGTTCTCTGAGCTTAGTCAGAGTTCAGTCCTACCCAGGGAACAACTGGGGACCGTTACACACGTGTGTACTGACTAGTGGGGTCTCTACAGGGAAAATCTCACTGGAAAACAGGGATACACACATCATAAAGATCAGGATTCAGATCTGGTACATCCCAGTGAGACAGGGAAAGGTTTTACTCATGTTCTTAAAATTTGGTGGGCCCAGGATTTACTTACTTGAAGCACTAATGGGAAAATTATAACATTGAGTAATTAGATAGCTTCACACTCCAGAAGGACATGTATGAAGTGAGGAAAGCTGTAAATAACTGGTAAAAAACTCTTACCTTGTTAGGAATTGGTTCTGTAGTAGGATTAGCTCCTGAATTATGGTTTGTGGTTGGTGATGGAGCAATCCTCCTTGTGGCCCTCAGCCTGCGAGTCAACCTTGTTAGTTTGCTTCTTTTGGACCTGCTTTTTGGACTATAATCATCATCACATCATTTCACAGCAACACCAATAAAACACACTTATTTTATAACTTGATATTAATGTGACTGTGAAAATATAACTGATAACAGCATACAACAACTCTATGCAAACCTTTACACAGATTAAAATGTGTTCTAGTAAATTCTAATGAAACAGGAAAATGTTACCTGCAGCCGCCATGGCCAGTTGCCATCCCCATAGTTGTAATGCAGCTCTTCATCTGGATTTATGTCTCTTAGTGCAAAGAGGCACAAGTGTGGTCTGCCTTGGACTTCAAGTATTTTT
This sequence comes from Ancistrus triradiatus, assembly GCA_025084515.1. Taxonomy (NCBI): domain Eukaryota; kingdom Metazoa; phylum Chordata; class Actinopteri; order Siluriformes; family Loricariidae; genus Ancistrus; species Ancistrus triradiatus. The sequence continues at coordinate 11,724 of JAJAGP010002309.1, read as the reverse complement.
TCATTTTACAGTTTGGAAGACTTGAATCATCATTAGTGAGTCCTCTCAAACACTCCACAACCTTTAAAAACGAAACACATTCATCACTTACTAAAAAAACTGAATATAACAATTGTCTATCATTGAGACACTGTCCTCTGTGGCTTGCTTATGAGAGATCATATCTACCTCTGGATTCCTGAAAACCTGCTTTGTGCTAGTGCCTATTAGTAAAAGCATTAAATATATAAATAATAATTAACTTTAAAACCTTTATATTGATCAATATGACGTCCTTCAACATCTGGCTTATCAACCGAGGCTCTTATATAATGTTCCGCACCATCTTTAGGCCGAAGCCGGGGTCTCCTCTGACTGGCAGCCATCTAAAAGAAAACAATACAATCTTATATAATGCATTGCCATGTCCCAGTTTCTTAATTTACTGGTTCATTCATGTTGCTAATTTCATTGTGCAGTATTATTAATTGTTCATTAAAAACATTTTAGGTTTTCAGTTAATTTAGCTGAAGGGGCAAAAACTAATCTCGCTCATGTTAGTGCATTTTATTTTTATTACGCCAGCATTACCTTAACATGTAAACACTTAGCTTTAAGGTTTAAATGACCCGTGTGCGCATGCGTGTGAATAACACGATTAATAATAGTCTTCGTACAGCACAGGTCACTTTTTTAATTCAGGTTAAACAACAAATGGGATAAAATTCCCAGATTGATCTGCATTAATGAGCTAATGTGAATATTTCACAGGCTTTCCAAAATATCAAAGCAGACACTGCCCATAGGTGTTGGATAAACACGGCGTGTACAAGCACCGCTGAAGCTCATCGGCTCAGACAATGCACTGGAGATTAATTAAATAAAACACACTTAAAAGTGAAAAATGTCAATTATACAAAATATACCACTTCCATTAGCTTCACACACACATTAATCCTCCCGGGCGAGAACCGGCCTGTCTTAATGCAATGCGCTGCCTCCACCTTACAGCTGGATTTAAATTGTACGTGATAAATTATTCCATAACTAAGCGCACGTGCGATGTGATTTGATTAATGGCGTCTATTTTATTTTATTCATTCAGTAAAACCAATATTCAAGCGCACTTACCTGCCGCTGTAGTCTGCCGTCAGGATCGCCAACTTCTCGTGTTATTTCCCCGGTGTTCCGGTGATTTCCTCCCCCAGGGGAGACTCGTGAGACGGAGAAAGGTTCTGGAGGGACTGCATGCCCAAAACCACATGGCAAGGATGTCTGACTAACCACTCAGACTGGTCAGTTTGAATCGTGTGACCTTTGTGGACATGGCTTTAAGGTCATTTACTTCAATTTACGTCAGTTTGCTTCGTCTGGACGGCACTGTGAGGGACTTTGACATATGTATGGACTCTCTATTTAGAGTTGCATGCTGAAATGATTCGAGCCTATAGGCTCTATGCACGCTTGTCTTCCGGGTTTCTCTTTATACAGGCAGACTAACTTCCGGTTTTAAATGCCGGACACTGAACACGTATCGTTAAAACAGGATTATCTTATTATTAATAATATTAAATATAATCAAGTCAAAGTCAAAGTGAACTTTATTGTCATTCAGACTATACAGCAGGGAGTGTACATCTGAACGAAATTTGCGTTTCTCCAGTCTCCGATGTGAAAGAATAACAAGGGTGTAGAGACGTGAGACATACACATACGCTCATATATACATATACACACATAAAGAGAGGAAAACAAAGAATAATAATAAAGATACCACAATGTAATGCATAAGCACATATACACAATTAAAATATTGAGTATACACGTATTTACACATGTGGTATACGTGTGTGTGTATGTGTATATATATATAGCATTCATTTCTATTCAATGTGCAATATGTATATATATATGTATATATTGCACATTGAATAGAAATGAATGCTTATATATAATGCTATATATACGTATATATATATATATATATATATATATATATATATATATATATATATATATATATATATATATATATATACGTATATGTGTATATATATTGCGCATTGAATAGAAATGAATGCTATTGCACAATTTTCACAGTATGTATTACTTACATAATGTATTATAATGCATTACCTAATGATTTGGAGGGACACAAGTCTCCTTAGTCATGTCACAATGGCTGTTTCAGGCTGCAGAGTTTCATACCCTTGCGACAAGCTCACGTCATTTTCATTCTCAGTTCATGTCCAAAGCAGTGAAATGGGACACTACAGACCTTTGTGTGTTTGGGTGATTTGAATATTATCCCTCTTGATGTTGACAAGAATTTCTTCTGATCTCCTCATCCAGCGGAAACGAATGAAAACTCACAAGAGAATTATACCTTGCTGACACCGAACACAACGAGACAGAACAATGTTCTGATGCCCCTCGTTCTTGGTTTTGAAATCGCAAAACGTTATTCCTCATTATGCGAATGTAAATCTCTGTCATCTCAATCATTTATTTATTTATTGAGAAAAATGGTCAATATTACATATTAGTGAGTGACAAAAGTATGTGAAACCTTTGCTTTCAGTATCTGGTGTGACCCCCATGCAGCAATAACTGTGTTTTATAACCATTGTAATAACATGATAACCATTGTTTGTTTCAGTGTCCTTCTGATGGTGGACTGATGGATGAAACATTAGTCAAGGTGAGAAAGGCCTTCAGATGCTTAGAAGTTACCCAGTCATACATACATTATCCGTTCTTCATTCACACAGAGTTCTGAAATCAAGTAGATCCACAGAAACATATATCCATATATCACACAGTCAGATTGCACAACCAAGCAGTTAGCACGAAACGCTGGGCTCATCCGGGATTTGAACCCGGGACCTCTCGCACCCTAAGCGAGAATCATACCCCTAGACCAACGAGCCACATGTTGACAAAAGATGAATATACAAACTCCCACACACTAACAGCACTAACCACTGTGCTGCCCATCTGTGGTTAAATCAGAATTAAATTTCAGAACTTTCACAGCAGTCATGATCACTGATGAAATGATTTCATAAAATCACTTACTGTTGCTTGGGGCAGTTCTAATAGAGCAGGCCGACCTTGAAACAGTGTCTGTGTGGAGTTTGTATGTTCTCTCTTTGCTTTTGTGGCTTTTCACCAGGTACTCTGCACCTCCCAGACACACACATTCAAAATACATGAGATAGGTTAATTGGTCAACCTAAATTCCTGCAGCGTGTTTGACTAGAATTGTTATAATTTTTACACCTGTCACAAAATATCCATTAATGTGGATGTGACATGACATAAACAATAAATCCAGCACAGCAGAAATGCATAACTTCAAAATGTAATGCTTATGATTGTTTATGGGGATTACATGTGTATGTGCTTGATTTTATACACCTGCTGGCAGTGGGTGTGTCTGGAAAACCTGTTGCTCCATACGGTAAAATACTGAACTGACACGATAATGCATCAGAAACATTGTTTTGCTTGTTGTTCTGCACATAATAAAGGAAAGCAGCATACAAACATCAGTCATAAGAAAGATTACTGAGCCATGGTGTGACTTCATAGGTCACATGATCTGTATTCTCTGACAGGCATTCATGTGTCTCTGTGGAGCAATTGGTTAGCGCATTTGGCTGTTAACCAAAAGGTTGGTGGTTCGAGCCCAACCAGGGATATGGGACCTTTTCTGTCAAACTAAACCCTTCACTCTTATTACATATAAAATACAATATGCCTTGATGTATGCTCAGTAATCACATGAGAGAAAATCCATAATACCACAATGTGGTTGTGAATCAACTTAGATTCCTTTGTACCGAGTCATAACAATTATGATTATCAAAAACTACAAAAATAAATGACAGGAATTAATATATCTCTATACATTATATTAAAGAGAACAATAACAAAAGTTAACTACCATCCCACTATGGAGTACTCTGTAGTAACACCAGGCTAGTGCAAACATTATTGTCACTGAAATAATGACACAAAGTAAATGCCTTAATTCTTATTAGTCAAATGCAGATCATTGGGTTTCAAATTTTAATAAATGTAACTCTATCCCTTACATTAAAGAAAACCCACAGAAACAAACAACATTTAAGTTTAAGTTCAAACATAATATTCTCTGAGATAATGACACAAATGCAGACAAACAGTATATGCCTTACCTATATGCCTTAAATATTACATTGTTGTACTAGTGCATATGTAATGTTCTGTTTTCTCATTTATTAGGTTTTAATTAACAATATAATCTTTATAGGAAACCTGTAAACAACAATGGACACTGTTCTCCAGTGAGTATATGTCTGTAAGTTATCAAGATCATACGTCAGGCCTCATTGGTGCAGTAGGTAGCCCATTGGTGTCATAACCTGAAGGCTGTGAGTTCAATTCTCACATGGAACACACTGCCCTTTCAGAGATGGAAGATTATCATACAAGGAATTTGTCCTTGTATCATCTACTTCCCAGCATCCTGATATAGCATTACTGTAGATCTTACCAGTGCTATGTGTTTGTGTTGCAGCCAATTTGTATGCATTATTAATAAGAATAACTTTTTCAATTCTTAGCTTGTGATTTGATTTCTAACCGAAAGTTAATCTGTTTAGCTTCAGTTAGATCCTGCAGTGAATGTTCTTACTGTGACGAGAGCGGTTGGAATGCAGGAGACAAACGCGTGTTCAGTGGTATAGACGTAGACAACTTTATTTCAAGAACTGTAGCAGAGACTGGCAGAGCTAAACAGGCTTGGAACCTCGGTGAGAAGCGGCGTGCTGGGCTTCGAACGCCGCTTATAATGAGGCAGGTAACTACGCTCAGGTGTGAGGATCAGTATTCGGGAGAGGCGGAGCGTGGGAGCGTGCGATCCGTCCGTCGGCGTGACAGTACCCCCCCTCGAAGGGCCCGCGGAGCCAGGGACCCCGGAGAAGCCGGAGGACGGGGGTCCCGAAGCGGAGCGGCGCGGCTGGCCGCGTGGTCTGGGGGCCGGGCGATCTCGATGGGCTGCATGAAACTCTTGGACAAAGAGGGGGTCCAAGACGTCCGCCGCATCAACCCAACAGCGCTCTTCCGGGCCGTAGCCCTCCCAGTCCACCAGGTATTGCAGACCTGCTGCTCTTCGCCGTGAATCCAAGAGACGCCGGACCGCGAAGGTGGCAGGTGCCTCCAGCTCGGACGACGGGGACTGATCCAGCGGCTGCTCGACGTCCAGCGGCCCCGGGATCCATGGCTTGAGGAGGGAGACATGGAATGTCGGGCAGACCCTGAGATGAGGAGGCAGATCCAAACGGTAAGTTACATCGTTAATCTGTCTGAGCACTTTATAGGGCCCCAAAAACCGTGGTGAGAATGGGGTACTTCCCTGAGCGTGTCTATTGTTCCCTGAACAAGGTCTCTTGTCGAAAGCCACACCCGATCCCCTGGACGGAACGTGGGAGCAGGACGCCGGTGACAATCCGCGTGCCTTTGGTACCGTCGTATGGCTCGTTCGATGCGCTGGTGTACTTGGGTCCATACGTCTTCGCTGCGTCGAAACCAGTCGTCTACAGCAGGTGAGTCAGAGGCAGTGGTGTCCCACGGGACAAATGGGGGTTGGTAGCCCAGAACGCACTGAAAAGGTGTGAGGCCCGTGGCGGAATGTCTGAGAGAGTTTTGTGCTATCTCTGCCCAAGGGAGGAACTGGCTCCAGTCGGCGGGGTTGTGTGCGCAATACGCGCGCAGGAATTTTTTCAGTTCTTGGTTTGTGCGCTCGCATTGCCCGTTGGATTCTGGATGGTACCCTGACGAAAGACTCACTGAGGCACCCAGCTTCTTCATGAACGCCTTCCAGACCGCCGAGGTGAACTGCGGACCCCGATCTGAAAGGATGTCCTCCGGGATGCCAAAGAAGCGGAAGACGTTGTTGAAGAGGCTTTCCGCCGTCTGTAGAGCCGAAGGAATCCTGGCAAACGGGACGAAGCGCACCGCCTTGGAAAAGCGGTCCACAATCGACAGGATGGCGGTGTGTCCGCTGGAGAGTGGGAGGTCCGTCACGAAATCCACAGCCGCATGAGACCAGGGACGCTGGGGCACCGGCAGAGGATGCAGGAGGCCAGAAGGTAGAGTGCGCGGTGTCTTGCTTTGCGCACACACATTGCAGGACGATACAAACCGGTGAATGTCTTTACGCATACCGTTCCACCAATACCTGGCCGCGAGGAGTTGATGCGTCCGCGTTTCTCCGGGATGGCCTGAACAAAGGGAGACATGAGCCCATGTTATGAGGCATTCGCGCAGACCAGGTGGAACGAATTTCTTACCCACCGGACATGCCCTAGGGACGCGAGATCAGGCAAGGCGTGTGTCCAATTCCTGCTCGAAGTCCCACCGAACCGCACCAAGGACGCATGAAGCTGGAAGGATGGGCTCGGGGTCCTCAGGACTGTCCGCAGCGGGGTCCAGGCTGCGCGAGAGCGCGTCAGCTTTGGTGTTTTTGGACCCAGGCCGGTATGTGATGGTGAACGCGAAGCGAGCAAAAAACAGAGACCAGCGAGCTTGGCGAGCGTTCAAACGCTTCGCGGATCGTAGATACTCCAGGTTCTTGTGGTCAGTGAGGACTGAAAACGGATGCTTGGCGCCCTCCAACCAGTGCCTCCATTCTTCCAGCGCCAGTTTTATGGCCAGTAGTTCACGATCCCCCACATCGTAATTACGTTCCGCTGGAGACAGTTTGTGTGAGTAATAGGCAATAGGATGGAGCTTAGGGGGGTCGCCCAAGCGTTGCGATAAAACGGCCCCCACACCTACCGACGAAGCGTCCACCTCCAGAACAAACGGGAGGTCCGAGTCAGGGTGGCCCAGCACCGGGGCCCGAGAGAAGCGGACTTGAGTGCGACGAACGCTTGTTCAGCCTCAGCAGACCATCGGAGGACGCCAGGAGCACCCGCAGAAGCGACGTGAGGGGGGCTGTCAGACGGCTGAAGTGTCGGATGAAGCGCCTGTAAAAGTTTGCAAAGCCCAGGAAGCGTTGCAGGTCCTTGATCCCTTTGGGTGTGGGCCAGGAGAGAACAGCGGAGACTTTGTGATCGTCCATGGCTACGCCAGCCGGAGAGATGACATAGCCCAGGTAGCGGACGGACTGTGTATGAAATTCACACTTTTCGGCTTTGATCCTCAGATGATGTGAGTGCAGTCGATCCAAGACCTTGCGAACGTGGGCTGTGTGAGTGTCGAAATCCGGGGAAAAAACCAGGATGTCATCCAAATACACTAGTACAAATCATCCCAACATGTCCCGTAGCACATCGTTCACAAATGCCTGGAAGACTGCTGGTGCATTGGCCAGCCCGAACGGCATAACCAAGTATTCGTAATGACCCGAGCTGGTGCTGAACGCCGTCTTCCACTCGTCCCCCGCTCTCACACGGATGAGGTTGTACGCGTTTCGGAGGTCCAACTTGGTAAACCACTGGGCTTTGTGGAGGAGTTCGAGTGCGGACGGAACCAGCGGGAGCGGGTAAGCATACTTGCGCGTGATGAGGTTGAGCTGCGGTAGTCGATGGTGGGACGCAAACCCGAGTCCTTCTTGGGGACGAAGAAGAAGCCGGCTGCTACCGGAGAGGTGGACGGACGGATAAATCCCAGGGCCAGGTATTCCGTGATGTAGTCCTGCATAGCTTTTCCTTCCGCTGGTGAAAGCAGGTACAGACGGGCCTTGGGTAGCGGTGCATTGGGTAGCAGGTCGATAGCGCAATCATAGCTGCGATGAGGAGGGAGATGCGCCGGAACGCCCTCTCCGAATACCGGTGCCAAATCCCAATACTCCCGAGGCACGTTGCTAGGAAGCGGCGGATGACCAAAAACGGGGAGCGAGCTGACCTGGAGTACCGGGTTGCGTAGGCAGCGGAGCTGACATCCAGGGGACCACCGGAGAATCTCCCGAGCGGACCAGGAGATGAGAGGATCGTGCAGCCGGAGCCAGGGGAGGCCGAGATTATGTGATGGGCCAGGGAGGCCACTGGAAACAGCTCGATGGACTCTTCATGGGTGGCACTTGTGCGAAGGCGCAACGGGACCGTGACACGAGAGAGCCGCCCAGTGCCTAACGGTTTACCGTCTGCTGTGGTGATCCGACGCTCGGCGGGAAGGGGAACACAGGGGATCTTCCACTTGTTGACGAGGTGCTCCACGATGAAGTTCCCCTGAGCTCCGGAGTCTATCATGGCTGTCAATGAGAGATCGGTATCAGATAGGTACAGCCGAACAGACAGCGTAAAGGATGAACTGACATCAATCGAACTCACCCGGGTTGAGCGTGCCTTGGCCTGGGCACACTCGATGGACGGCCTGCGGGCTGGAGCGACGTTGCAGCTGGGACGGCGATGACGGTCAGAGCCGCAGTAGCAACAGAGTCCCTGCTGGAAGCAGCGGCGGCGTTCAGTGGGTGAGAGACGCGCATCGGCAACCTCCATGTCCTCCGTGGGTGGTGAAGCCTCCCGAGCCGCGCGTGGAACAGAAGAGCGTGGAGCAGCCGGAGGCCTTGTGTCCAGAAGCTGATCCAGACGAATAGCCAGTGTGATGAGGTCGTCCAGGGGAAGATCAAGGTCCCGGCCCACCAGTTCCTTCCTGAGGCCAGGACGCAGACCCTGATGGAACGCGGCGATTAGCGCAGGGGTGTTCCACCCACTTTGAGCCGCTAGGGTGCGGAAGTGGAGAGCGTATTCAGCCGCGGAGCGACGTCCCTGACGTGAACTCAGCAACAACTCGCTCGCCGATCGACCCTCGCGGGGGTGATGGAACACCGCTCTGAACGCCGATTTGAAGAGAGCATAGTCCTTCACCACCGCCCCTTGCTGGGCCCAGACCGCGGTGGCCCAATCCAGTGCCCGGTGTGAGAGCAGAGAGATCACCAGGGCTATTCGGGCCTCATCCGAGCCCGGTGGGGAGTACGTGAAGTACAGTTCGCATTGTACCAGAAAGCCCTCACACCGATCCGGATCGCCATCGTACTTATCTGGAAGGGCGACTTTGTAGGTTGAGGGAGCGGCACGTGGAGGACTACGAGGAAGCGGCATCGTTTCAGGCAGGGCCGCAGCAGCTGGCGGTGCTGTCAGCTGCGAATCCGTTGAGACAGCTCGTCGACCGTGGGAACCAGAGAACCCAGCGTGCGTTGGTTGTCGGCGAGTACCGTGACAACGCGGGCCACTTCCTCCAGCTGACTCCGGAGGTCTGCCAACCGTTGTTCCATCCGCTGAGCGGGATCGAGGTCGGATCCACCAACCGCTGTCTCCATAACAGGCTTCTCAAACTGTGACGAGAGCGGTTGGAATGCAGGAGACAAACGCGTGTTCAGTGGTATAGACGTAGACAACTTTATTTCAAGAACTGTAGCAGAGACTGGCAGAGCTAAACAGGCTTGGAACCTCGGTGAGAAGTGGCGTGCTGGGCTTTGAACGCCGCTTATAATGAGGCAGGTAACTACGCTCAGGTGTGAGGATCAGTATTCGGGAGAGGCGGAGCGTGGGAGCGTGCGAGCACGAGCGGTCAATCTGTCCGTGGGCGTGACACTTACATTCTGTTCCAGAAAGTCGTTGTGTTGTACTTTGTTTTATGAAATAGTAGGTGGAACAAGTATGGAGTGTCGTTCTTAAGAACAACTAAATGTATTTACTATGTTAGAGTAAACTCATGAATCAAGGTTTTTTTTTTTCATATTTCTCTATGACATCTGCTTCACAGGAAATCTGAAAAAGTGTTTTTTTCCTTAAAGGTTTATAACATTTGTTTTTGGAGTGTGGCTTTTTAAAGCTGACCAGTATTCAAATAAAGCACCAAATATGCCAATTAATGGAGACTGAACATTTCTTCTGTTTAATGGAGACTGAACATTCTTTTGTTGGCTCTGTTTGCATACACCGTGTTTTGGCTTGCTTTAGATCACATGGGCTGTCAGCAGGTATGTGTTCCTGACTGGTGTGGCAGTTGCTGGCCAAGGCTCATTTATAAATCCTACTAAGGGTTTGCCTTTTGTCATGGAGTACAATTTCAGAAAATACACGATTTTGGAAGGAAGGAAAACTCTGTCAGGTTTGACTTTCCCATGTCTATGTGGAACATAAGCAGTTTCTTCTCCCAGATAAAGAATCAAATTGAAATGACCATCATTTACCAAACTAAACTCTCTTCTTGAAGACCTTTATGCACGCCCCTAGTAATTATCAACAAACAAAAACCCCACACAGACAGGTTTTCCACCAATAACCAGTTGCTGCTGACTGACGATTTTATGCTGCTTTTCTTATTTATGTGTAAAACAACAAGTAAAACAATATTTCTGTTGCATTATGATCTCAATTAATAACTTTCATTTTAAAGTTTATTTAATGTCACAGCCACATTAATGGATATTCGTGACAGGAGTAAAATATATTATAATAATTCTAATCACACACACTGTAGCAATTTAGAGGGACCAATTAACTTAAGAACCTAGCAAAAGAGAACATGCAAATTCCACACAGACAGTGTCCAAAGTCGGCCTGCTCTATTAGAACTGTCGTGAGCAACAGTAAAGGTATTATGAAATCATTTCATCACTAAAAGCATGTAGTAAGTTAGTAATGCTGAAACAAGTATGATATGTTACTATATAATAGATTTCAGATGTCAATGAGAAATGGTGATGAACGTTACACTGTTGTGCTCTGGTCATTTCTGACATTTCATTCTACTTTAACCACAAATGATGGGCAGCACAGTGGTTAGTGCTGTTAGTGTGTGGAGTTTTCATGTGGCTCCTTGATCTAGAGGTATGATCCTTGTTTATGGTGTGGGTCCAAATCCCCAATAAACCTGACATTTAGTGCTCACTGCTAGGTTATCCAGTCTGGCTATGTGATACGAAGACAGCTTTTCTCCATTCAGGTTTCTGAGGATCAGTATATTGCCAAAAGTATTCACTCACCCATCCCAATCATTGAATTCAGGTGTTCCTTCCATTCAGACGATTCAGAAGGGGTACGGCTCTGTCTGCAAGTGGTTACATACACCTCTGACCCATATCACCAGTGTGCAGATGAAGCGGTTTAGGAGATTTATTATTGAGAGAAAAAAGACAAAGTAAGTCATCTGACTACACGAACTACAGAATGGATTAGTAAACTGAATTATCAACTGACCATCGACTGTGTTTTCTTTTGTCCATTTAATTTGAAGAGCATGTCTGTCAGGATTGTTAGCTTTGGAAGTCAAAAGACGGTTAACCGTCGGGTCCAAAATATGGTAACGCTTCGCGATTTTGCGTGTCATCCTTGCGCAGGGGCCATGCTAATCTTCTCTGTATCGTTCCAATTTTAGTATATGTGCTGCCGTAGCAAACACAAGCACAGGGTGGGAAGGTCTTCTTTAAACACTCTGTGGTGGATGTTTTTCCAAACGTGGGAGAACAAAGTCACACAGACACTGGTGCTGGAATAAAGTAGTAGACAACTTTTATTATCTGCGCGCGCAGAGATCAACTCACATACAGCAATGACTGAGCACTTGTATGAGAGTGGATAAAGGAGGTAGAAGGCTTCCCCCTTTTAACTGGTTCATTTACGTGCAGGTTTAAGCATACAGGAAAGCTGTATAAGCAACTCATTAATCACAAGCTGGGTCTCCTGCCCAGAGATAAAAAGCAGAGATAAAAACGACAAGATTCTGTGTACCAACATATAGACAGATAAC
>JAJAGP010002308.1:45597-122027 GCA_025084515.1 Ancistrus triradiatus | reverse complement strand
GCTCCTTAGAGTTTCTTTCAAATGGGTTTACGGAGTCATGTCATAAACGCTCCCTGACCAAGTTCTGGAATTTCCGACAGAGACATTGAAATTTCGTCAAGGCCCTTCTGTAGAAAACGTCACCGTTTTATCAGTGCAGCTCAGTACGTGCGGACAAACAAAGCTTTTTGATAGAGCATGAACTGCTTTTTGTATGCAAGTTTTTATGCATGCATACAGATTTTGACTGTGTGGGAGTTCAGGATCGCTCGACCTGCACATTTAGAGCATTTATTAGTCAGTGCACTGACTACTGGTAGGGAAAAAAAGTTAATACATTTCTGATTTAAATTGTTTTCAAATTGTAATGTGCTATTGTTTATGAAAGTATTTATTGTTTTATTGAAAAAAATGTTATCGTGAGCAAACCCTAAACTATTCATGCTTAAAGGTACGCTAAGAATTTTTTTTTTTTCTCACCACTCACCACATGACATAGGAATGACAGACAGAACGATGGCCATAAACTTTGTAGACCTTGCACAATGTCACGACATTCCATATCCCCGAGTGTTTTCTTTATATCATGCCATATATTACCAGAAAATCTTACTTAGGGCACCTTTAAGACTTTTCTTTGGTAGATGCATTTATACTTTCCATGTATGCAGAGTTTGAATGTATAAAATGTATGCATGTATGTATGCTGAAATATATGGATATGTTAACTGAGTTTACACCATGTTATGAATTAAGATTAAAAAAAAAAGAATTCACTATATAAATGTTTTGTAAACCATTTCTTATAAATGTTGTACATCTCTCCAGATTTTCTGATATCCTCTGTGTATATTGCTCCATTTCTTTTAAACTTCTAACAAATGAACGAGTTTATGTTAGTTAAAAATAGAAACGGTAAAGATTGCTCTTTATATTGTCACATAATTTACTATAAGAATTCTATGGATCCCTGTCTATCACATTCTGTTAAGAACAGGGTTTATTTTAAATACGCTATGAGAGCGTCGTGATGAGATGAGTTTGCGAGAATGATCGACGTTTATAGACCTGCAGGCTCTCACTGACAATCAGAGGGAATCTCTTCGATCCCTTGGACATAAACACTTAAAGACTGAGCTGATTACATTGTTGCTACCTCAGAAGAATACATATAAGCTGTGTATCTGTGTTTCATACAGTATGAACTGAACGAAATGAAGACGGAGTATTTTGGTAGGCTGAGCTCTAATTACCTCTGTGCTGTTTCTATGCTGCTTAATGGGCTAAGTGTTATAGGCTTCTTCATGCGAGCTGGATGAGAGATGCATGTGTAATAATATTAAACATTAAAAAAAGAGGTTTTCCCTTAAAATATGCTGAGTATTTCTTTAAACATCGTTGTCAAACATTACTGCGGAGTTGCATTGTCGTGTGTCTTCTGTTTTCTTCCTAATGACATTGTTTGTGTTTTGGATGGTATGAGATGGCACCTGTAATTAAGACACTTTGTATCACGCTTCAATTTTTGTATGTCATTGCATCAGGATTGGCATTCTAATTTATCGTTGGGGTTAACAATAAAAGTAGTGCTATATTTTACGAGTTCCTCTTTTACACCTTCGCCGGTCTGTGTATGCCGATTGTAATCTATGTCACAGTTGAGAAACTAATCTAATGGTCTTGTTTTTCATCAATATTAACCAGGGTTAAGTCATCACCTCATTTTTTGGCAAATGAAGATGAGGTGAATAGCTTCTAGTAAGGTTTTTGTTCATCTAGGAATAATGAGAAAGGCCTGGAACATCTTATGGCAACTTCAAGAAAGGTTGCCATAATTTTCTTGTCAGTGTCTTCTCTACTAGTTATAGCAGAAAACTGCTGATGAAGAACAGCAGGTTTTTTGGTGATCAGCATTTGTTTGTGTTTTAAACGTGTTTTTCTGGTTTTCCGGCAAACACCGGTCTTGACATTTTTGGAGAATGGACAACACAGGAGATTTCACAATTCACAATTTCTTGTGATGGTTACCAGGTTAACTGACCTGTATTTAATGATAAAGGTCTGGAAGACCTGGTACCTGGTGACATCCTGTGAAGGAAAACTAATTAACTCTGCTGTCTGAATCTGCCAAATAGAGCAACAAAACCTCAGCACACTTGCAGATTTTGCAAATGACAATCCACACACCTGCTAATCCAGCACTAAACCATCGGGTAGCTTTTCAGCGAAGTTAGAGTAAATCTATCTAGTTTTGGACAACGAAGATAAGAAGACAAGTGTCTAGCGATGTTAATGTGACTTAAAAATATTGTACAAAGGTCTCAGTGTCTCATTATCTCATGATAACTTTTGGAAAGGTGAGGTGACTTCTGTACAACCAATGAAAAAAAAACAGCACACACCAGAAGGTTTTGATAGTTACCAAACAGTGTCTACAGGTTTCCTAGCATAAACTAGCCTTCACTTAGCCGCACAGAAATCAGTGTAAGATCATCTCTGTCCAATTTAAACCAGCACTGGCCAGCATAGACAGTTTAGACTGGTAACAATAAAATTATGGACCTTTAACAGTCTTCATTACAGTAAGACTATGTCCTCATGTTTGGAGAAATAAAAAAGTTACCTTTATTAGTTTTATTTACCTGGATATAATGGAGATATGTGTGGTACCTGCGGACGTCCTACGAGATCTCCAGTACAGTCATTCAGCCACTATAAATGTGTATCTATGAAGCAACTGTTTGGAAAAGGGACATGTTTTGTCCATGTAGTGTGTTTGTGTATGATATCAAAGTTAATTTAGAGATGTTTTATAAATTATCTGTCTTAGACACCCAAATTCATTATGCTACGGCACTCACATGACTCCTGTCAGAAAACCAAAGTTCATCAGGACTTCCGGGAGCGCTGTCTCTAAGGAGTAACCGGATTTCTCTTCCATGGATATACTTTATGAGGGGATTGAAACAGACAACTTTGACGTTTATTTTTAGTTATGTTTTGCCTGTCGGCGTAAAACGGGACAAAACAACACAGGTCTGCATTATACGAAGCGTTCAGGTGTGAATGTTCACGCACGTCCACTCACGCGTTAACCGGAGATCCTGTTTGTTCTCTAAACAGCTTACAGTTGTTTTTCTAAGAGGTCTTCGGTCGTGTTTGACGTATTTCTCGGTATACGCTATGTTTTTGCACATTATTCTACTCAACATAGTCAAATATATAACATAATTATGAATGATTTGTTACAGCTCCATCGCTGAGTCGATAGCCATTGTACCAAGAGCCATGGAAGCAGGTACAGTGTCATTATTTACATATTTTAAACGGTGCTTGTGAATTGTTGTAAGGAGGCAGTCGTTTCCCTTGAAGTCTGAAGTGAAACTTAAACACAAATTTTGTTTAATCTGTCCCTATAATGCCTAAACTTTAGTTAAAGAAATCTGTTACAGTTGTACAGCATGTTATTGCAATGACCAGGTTAAATCAGTCCTTACATGGCAGGGTTACACCAGCAGTAGACCAACACTAGCCATTAATTCATCGTTATTAAAATCACAAACACTGTTGATGGAAAACATCTGCTTATTCTATCTCGTGCTCCTTTGAGGCAAACTCTATGTACAGTATGTAGTTTCTATTTTTCACAAGACATATGTAAAGACAAAGTGTGTTTGTCCTCATGACATGTATTGGGATTTAAATAGTAAATAAACCTGGTATAATATCCAAAGTGAATTCATCCTATGTTATAATTTCTGACGTGAAATCTGACTACTTTATAATAATTAAAAAAATATTTAGAAGCAGTGCCTTTTTGTTCTGGGTCAATAGGTTGTGCATATATAAAATGCAGTCACCAGTTGTCGTCTAGACTCTGAGGTGTCTACAGGACATGTGAAGGGCAACATAGATAGTGTTGGGTAAATTGTGCCAGAAGAAAGATTGTCAGAAGTGTATTATCTCATTTGTTATGGCACAATAACACCCACGAGTCACTGAAATTTGGAAACGTGTTATGACTACTAGCTTCCTTTTAATGTTGGCCACATTTGCAATTTCATCTAAAACTGTCTCTCTTGTCTGCACCTTTCTTTGCTTACCAGACCACCAAAAGGGACATGAGGCCTCCCAGAAAAGGTCTCCGCTGGACCTGATAATGAATCAGTTCAGAAGGAAAACCTCATTCACGGAGCGTAAGAAGCCACCCATTGGTCGTCTTTTTCGTCCATCTGAAAGCAGTGACAAGAAGAATGGTGGGATACCCGAGGCCAAGGAAATCGAGAGCAGTGAGGGAAAAGAAAGCACTGGATCTGAAACAGGTATTCACAGCTACAGTGGGGCAAAAAAGTATTTAGTCAGCCACTGATTGTGCAACTTCTCCTACTTAGAATGATGAGAGAGGTCTGTAATTTTCATCGTAGGTACACCAAGTATGAGAGACAAAATGAGAAACACCATACCTACTGTGAAGCATGGGGGTGGAAACATCAAGCTTTAGGGCTGTTTTTCTACAAAGGGGACAGGACGACTGATCTGTGTTAAGGGAAGAATGAACGGGGCCATGTATCGTGAGATTTTAGAGCCAAAACCTCCTTCCATCAGTGAGAGCATTGAAGATGGAACGTGGCTGGGTCTTCCAGCATGACAATGATCCCAAACACACCGCTCGGGCAACGAAGGAGTGGCTCCGTAAAAAGCATTTCAAGGTCCTGGAGTGGCCTAGCCAGTCTCCAGACCACAACCCCATAGAATATTTGTGGAGGGGGTTGAAAGTCCGTGTTGCCCAGCAACAGCCCCAAAGCATCACTGCTCTAGAGGAGATCTGCATGGAGGAATGGGCCAAAATACCAGCTACAGTGTGTGCAAACCTGGTGAAGACTTAGAGAAAACGTTTGACCTTTGTCATTGCCATCAAAGGTTATGTTACAAAGTAGAGTTGAACTTTTGTTATTGACCAAATACTTATTTTCCACCATAATTTACAATTAAATTCTTTAAAATCCTACAATGTGATTTCCTGGATTTTTTTTTCTAATTTTTGTCTCTCATAGTTTGAAGTGTAGCTATGATTGAAAATAACAGACTCTCTCATCTTTCTAAGTAGGAGAACTTGCACAATCAGTGGCCGACCCCTGTATGGGTATCACTTTTTTGCCCCACTGTAATGTGTATTTGCAGTGGTGATTAACACCTTTTATCACAGCCAGTCAAAACTTAAACAGCCGTTGGTGCAATTTTTCTGGCGGCTGAATGGCATAAATTATAGCACGTACTGCTAGTAGAAATATCATCATAACTTTCACAAACACACTGTTTTTCAGACACAAATGATGGCGACCCTGAGATAGAGTCTGTGGTGGGATGGGGACGTGTGAAACAGTTTGTCCAGAAGCTCGGGAAGACTCCAGACAGTCAGAGCTTGAGCCTTAGCCACTGTGACCTGACAGCCACAGATATTGTAGAGCTTGGTGAGAACTAAGAGCCTGTCTGAGCCGACGCATTATCATTTTATAGAATAACATATAACTTGCTTGACTGCTGGACCTCCCGTAGGGGCCTTGCTGCCATTCCTGACTCAGCTGGAGGTCATGGACCTTTCCTGGAATGATCTGCTCGGAGGCTCTCTGAAGGCTCTGACTGTCCACCTGCAGCATGTATGCAAGCTTAAGGTGCTGAAATTGAGCTGCTGTAGGCTCACAGCTCAAGATGTTTCTGCACTGGGTAAGAGAATGCGATTGTCTGCCCTTTAACCACCGACCAATAATATGTAATCACAGGCCATGATTTCTATATTCATTAGTCTCCAAGTTGGTTAGTAGTGTTTACTGAGGACTCTGTCTTTCGTATAAGCAAAATAACATGTCATGTCTGCGTTGTGGTTTTACCTTAATGACTGTATCGTCTGAGGTTGTTCTAGACAAGGGTGCAAAATACAGGGTGGTGTCAAAGCAAACTGAACACAGCCCCCAGCATATGAACTTAAGGACTTTCAGCGCCAGGAAATCATACAGTAATGTGCAAATGTCTTAGGCCACCATTAGATTGCTTGTTTTACCCATAGTATAATATATAACAAATATAACATATTGTTGATATATGTTGGACCCAAGAATTTAAAACTTGGATTTGTCACTCCAATACTCTTTTCCACTGATCTTCATTCCAGTTTTTGTGAGCTTTAGCATATCTAATCTTTCCACACTATTCCCCTTCTGAAAAAGTGGTTTCTTGGCTGCTTCCCTTCCAAAAAGCCCATTCCTGATCAAGCTTCTTCAAACTCTAGAAGGGTCAACTTGGCATCCAGGTGAAGCTGCCAGATGCTGCTATTGCTCAAGTTTAAAGGGAGGTCACACTAAATATTTGCCACTGTAACCTGTAGAAACAGTTTTTTGCATACAAATTTCCCGTATTTTTGGGTTGTATTCTAATAAAGAGACTGAGAAATAATTATATATGGTCACTATACCATTGTTAAGACATCTGGACTTGTAGTGCCACGGAACCATATCTGGCAGGAGACTAAAAACAACTGAAACCTCATATCAGCAGAAGTATTTTTTTGAAAAAGGGTGGTTCAGCAGTCATAGCTGGTCCACACTTGTTCATATCATTGCAGACGCATTTCAAAACAGTTTTGCAACCTCGAAGAAGGCTGAGATTCAGAAGCCTCAAGAGCCAGTCCTGCAATGTCAGACTTTTTTTTTGCAGTGCCCATATTTTGTAGATAAGAACATTTTCCAACCCCCCGCCCCCATTCCACCACAGTCGTGTCTTTTGGTTCCAAACTTCATTGAAATTGATTTTAAACATTGTAATTCATACAAAACTCTTATTGAACAAAACAAAATAAAGTGACAAATCACCTTTACGTTGGAATTATTACAAGTGACACGCACCTTAAACATATCTTATGTATCTTAAACATGCCTCATTTATTTGTCTTGATGTGCCGCTTTGCTGTGTGGGGATAAAACTGCTCTATTTCAGTTTGTCCCTTGCAGAGGCTGTGCTAACTAATTACTAATTTGACAAGGGGTGCCAAAACTATTACATAAGGCCATAATTTTAATCAGCCATCCAAGAAGAACTTGGATTTGTTAATAACAAAATCCTGGCCTCCCAACTGTCAGTTGACGTATGTGTAATAATTAATCATATGTGGCAGGGGAAGCCCTGGAAGGTGTTCCTATGCTGGAGATGCTGGATTTGTCCTGGAACTCTGGGATAGGGGCAGGAAATCTGCACTGCCTAACCAAGCATCTGTGCTCTAGCAGCTCTCTGAGGGAGCTGCACCTGGTCGACTGCCAGCTCTCAGTGGAAGATGTCACGGCACTGGGTGAGAGCAAACCTGGTCACGCTGTCAGATTTAAAATGTTCATATGAAGAACAGAGCTTGTGCTGTACTGCTGTGATATAAAAATGCCCTAGTAATAAGAATCATGAATTAAGCTTGAGGCTCTGATTATGTTTTAGGTGAGGCGCTCGTGTCATTACCTCGTCTGGAAGTTCTGGACTTGTCCAATAACAAGCTGCTGGCAAAGGCAGTGGAAAACCTAGCCTCCTCTCTGAGCTCTAGCCCACAGCTAAGGACACTGAAGCTGAGCATGTGTGGACTTAATCAGGACAGCCTCGTCATTCTGGGTATGGTCTATGTGGAATATGAAATGTCAAATGCCACTGTTTTGAGGCACATGGATCAGACTTGGCACCTCATCTCACGGTTATCTACAGGATAAGCCTATCATGTTTCCTGATAATCAAAGCTGTATGCAAAACAGCTGCTGAATTCCTCTCCGGTGTCTTCACCATTCATTTCATTAATCTGACACAGGCAAATTTTTTTACACTATAGCATTGGTTCACAAACTTTTTCTGCAGTGCTTCTGTTTGTTAGATAAGAATATCTAGTCCAGTCTCCAAAGGAATTTATTTTTAACATTGTACTGCATTGTACTACCTGCTGCTGCAAACGGTGTAAACTGCTGTCAGTGGAAGTGCTTATAATGCAAGCGGCTCCATCTCTCACAACTCTCACACACAGCAGGCACTAAATAACAAGTCTGAACTGAATTAAGCATCTTGGAGGAGAAGTTCTCAGCTGCTGATTTGTTTTATCCAGTTATATTTAGCTTCACATTTTATGTTTAGCTCCAAAGAATTAGCGAGCTCTGGACCTATGTGACCTCATATCTGGCAACTGGGTATGAGCATGTCTAGTTCTTCAAATACTGCACCACTACCTTACCAGAGGTGGGATACAAACCAGGATGGCTCAGCATTGGTGAGGTGAGGTTTGACTGGAGGCATGAGAAGCAGGAGGTGGGCTTCCTGGCAGTGTTAAGTACACTGTTAAGTTCAAGGCACTGTGGTGCCAAGTAATGTCATTGTCTCACCACAGTCTTCAGAGTCTAAACATCCATCAGATTGAGAGCTGGGTCTGTAGGATGAGTGGTGCAGATCAGGGGTGCCCCCACGTTACACCCATACACACTGACAATGTATGCTGTCGTTTATTTTCCAACAGGAGAGCAGACTAAGTTACTCTCAGGCTTGGAGCACCTTGACTTATCCTGTAATAAAGAGTCTGGTGGTGGTGGTTTCAATACGATGGCTGAGAGCTTGTCTCTCCTCACACATCTGAAATGCCTAGACCTGCATTTGTGCTGCTTAAAAGAGGATGATGTGCTGGCTCTGGGTGAGAAGACACAACAAGTTTACTCTCTATACTGTTAATGGTTACATGCTTTAAATGTGGCATTGGTTTGTTTTTTAGTCCAGGTTGTTCCTGCTTTGAGTGAGCTTGCAGAGCTGGATTTGTCTTCAAATAAAAGTGTTGGCACTGTGCTCCAGTCTCTTCTGCCAGCCCTCCCCCTGTCCAAGATGAAAAAGCTTGACTTGAATAACTGTGCTCTGAGTCCTGAGGCATGCCATGCATTAGGTATGTATATTTAAACTGATGGATTTTATAACAATATTCAAATACACTATTATGTTTACAGTGCCTCTAGAAAATCATCATACCCTGTTTGAATCATTACTTGTTGGCATACGGCACCCTGAAAATAAAAATATCTGAAATGAAATCTACCATTTTTAAGCTGTATTTACACGTTATAACTCTCACCATCCAAGTGAAAAACCAGATTGTAAAACCAGAAGTAGTGACAAGACCGGAAAGCAGAAAAGTGAATAAATACGGGAATGAGTCATTCAAAAAGGCACCTGGGGTATATAAAAAGCAGCTGCAATGTGAAATGGTGAAATTGCTGTAATGTTAAGTGGTCAGGTGATGGTGACCACAGATGATTAAAGACTGCTAAATTGAGTTATTATTGTAGAGTGTGATTGCCGTAGAGAAGAAGGAAGTGTAGGTAGTGCTCCTTCTTGCACAAGGGGTGGAGGAGTCTGTTGCTGAGGGAGCTGGTCAAAACCCCTACAGACTCATGCAGTGGATCAGACGTGTCATCTCATAAAAGTGAGTACACCCCTCACATTTCTGCAAATATTTTATTATATCTTTCCATGGGACAACAGCGTAGAAATGAAACTTGGATATAACCTCGAGTAGTCAGTGTACAGCTTGTATAGCAGTACAGATTTACTGTCTTCTGAAAATTACTCAACACACAGCCATTAATGTCCAAACAGCTGGCAACACAAGTGAGTACACCTCACAGTGAACATGTCCAAACTTATTTATACTGCCTATAGTGTCAGTAATGGTGTGACCACCATTGCCTTAAGATTGCCTTAACCCTCTTGGGCATTGAATTCACCAGAGCTGCACAGGTTGCTACTGGAATCCTCGTTCACTCCTCCATGATAACATCACGGAGCTGGTGGATGTGACACCTTGCGCTCCTTCACCTTTTGCTTGAAGATGCCCTACAGGTGCTCAAGTGGGTTTAGGTCTGGAGACATCACCATTACGTTCAGCTTCCTCAGCAAGGCAGTTGTCATCTTGGAGGCATGTTTGGGGTTGTTATCATGTTGGAAAACTGCCATGCGACTCAGTTTCCTAGGGAGGGGATCATGCTCTGCTTCAGAATGTCACAGTACATGTTGGAATTCGTGTTTCTGTTTGTGCCTGTGAACCACAACGAACCACAGCTCCCCAGTGCCAGCAGCACTCATGCATCCCCAGATCATGATGCTACCACCACCATGCTTGACTGTAGGCAAGACACAGTTATCTTGGTACTCCTCACCAGGGACACCATCTGAGCCAACCAAGTTTATCTTGGTCTCGTTAGACCACAGGACATGGTTCCAGCAATCCATGCTCTTGGACTGCTTGTCTTCAGGAAACTTTGTGGGCTTTCTTGTTCATCAGCTTCAGGAGCGGCTTCCTTCTGGGATGATGGCCATTCAGATCGAGTTGATGCACTGTATGGTCTGAGCACTGGCAGGCTGACCTCCCACTTCTTCAACCTCTGCAGCAATGCTGGCAGCACTCATGTCTCTTTTTTGAAGCCAACCTCTGGATATGACACTGAACACGTGGACTCAACTTCTTTGGTTTACCCTGGCGAGGCCTGTTCCGAGTGGAACCCATCCTGGAAAACCACTGTATGACCTTGGCCACCTTGCTGTAACTCAGTTTCGGGGTGTTGGCAATCTTCTTATAGCCTAGGGCATCTTTGTGGAGAGCAACGATTCTGTTTCTCACATCCTCAGAGAGTTCTTTGCCATGAAGTGCCATGTTGAATATCCAGTGGCCAGTATGAGAGAATTGTACCCAAAGCACCAAATTTAACAGCCCTGCTCCCCATTCTCACCTGGAGCCTTGTAACTCTAACTAGTCACATGACACCAGGGAGTAGAATGACACAATTGGGCACACTTTGGAGTGAGATCTTGCCAGATGTTGGACATTAATGGCTGTGTGTTGAGTTATTTTCAGAATACAGTAAATCTATACTGCTATACAAACTGTACACTGACTACTCTAAGTTATATCTATTATATATAACTCTGTTTCATTTCCCATGAGAAGATACAATAACATATTTGCAGAAATGTGAGGGGTGTACTCACTTTTGTGAGATACTGTAGCTGACTAGCCCCCATGCGACATCAGTTGTTGTGGTTATGGTACAAAAATGTTTTTGAACTGAAATTCAAGCACAATATTTGGAAAACCAAACACAGCCCATCACCCAAAACACACTTCCTCTGATAGATAGCTAAAAGTGGGCAGGTGGTTCACCTTCCAGCATGACATTGACTCCAAGCACACAAAAAAGAAACAATGCAGTGCTGTTAAGGATAAAAGATTGAATGTCCTGGAGTGGACCCTGACTGGGCACTGGGGCCCCGGCGGGCCAATGACCGTAACTCAGTCAGCTTTTGACCTACGGTCACGAAATTTGGCAGGCTTGGTCCCAGGTGCAATCTGAGGTGACATGTGATGCCCATGGGGCCCCTGAAGACCCCGGCTGGCCACTGGGGCTCCTGGCGGGCCAATGACTGTAACTCACTCAGTTTTTGACATATGGCGACGAAATTTGGCACGCTTGGTCCCGGGGGCACCCTGGGGTGACGTGATGCCCTTTGTGCCCATGAGGTACACTAAGGGTCGGCTATTGCAGAGTGGCAATCACACTCGCATTTTCTTCAAGAAATGCACCTCTCTAGTTTTGAATTGTTATCCAGAAATAAAAAGTGTTTTTATTTGGTTATTTAAGATACGGTGAATCTACAATAGAGCATTATGTTTACACTTATTTTAAACTTCTGTTTCTAGTAATTTATTTGAATTGCAGGGGACTAAAGTTTTTTGAAGCAATAAAAAAACCAAGAAAATGTGAATTGTTTTGCATTTTGTACACTTCAGAATTATAAAGGAATGTCTTTATATTGTAGAATGTAATATCGATAGTTGTGAGAGAATCGAATGGTGAATTCAGTATCGTGACTCAAATTGGGATCAGAGTGTATCGTTACACCCCTGCAGTTATGCAGAACGACTTACAATTGACTTCAACAGATGATGGTTAAGGATCTTATAAAAAAAGGCAGCTTTGAGGAGCTAGGGTTTGAGCTTAAAACCTTTCAAATACTGTTAATGTACCATATACAGTCGTACTTATTAGGAATACACTGTTTTAATGGTTAATGTACTGGACTGTTGACCAGAAGGTTTATGTCTCAGTACTGCCAAGCTCCCACTCTTTGGAGCTTGAGCAATTTCCTTAACCCTCCATTACCTGAACTGTACCTTGTACAACTGTATCAGTTGTATAAAATGGATGATGATGCTTCATTGTAAATGCAAATGTGCAAGCAACATTATATCTCTGAGCATCTGCTGCTACTGAAACCCTGACAGTAACGAGCTATCATTCTTCGAGCTTCTGTTGCTAAGAGATGTGAAATGTCACATGTGACGGCCTTAAAACAATCTGTATGCTCTGTTAACACACGGAATTTGTCAGTGAAATGTCAAATCTGTTCCATTACTGATCCATTTGTAGCCTGTGTTAGATTGGTACACCTCTAGTATTAAACTGATACAATGTATAACCCAAAATATACGCAATTCTTTCTGCCTGTCTGTTCTTGTGTTTGTGCATTTGGCTTTGCTGCATTGTAGCCGCTGCCATGCCGTCACTTGTACAGCTGGAGAATATAAACCTGTCTTGGAACAAGAGCGTTGGAGAAAATCTACAGCAGCTTTTGGGGCCTCTGCAGGCCAACAGTAAACTACAGCAGCTGACACTGAGTAGCTGTGACCTGACTGCAGAAGACATGCTTCACTTAGGTATGTATGCTTACACTGCTGAAGTGTTTTCTCACGACTGTGTTGAAAGGCTAAATGTTGATTCCAGAATCTGCCTGCAAACGGGGAGCTTTGTCACACCTGACGTGTTTGGACCTCTCTTACAATGGCCGTGTGGGTGACGATGGCTGGGTTTCGCTCTTTAGGGGAGCTGGCAGTCTGAAAGAGCTGCAGGAGCTGGACATTAGCCTGCGCCCCCGCACCTCTCTTTCTGCCACACCGTGGCTCTCTGCCATGATAGAGGCCCTGCCTCAATTACTCTCCCTCCGCCGTCTGGCTCTGCAGCGCTGGGCACTCGGCCCCAGGGAGAGAGAGAAGCTGGAGAAAAGCCTGAGCAAAAGGAACATAGTGCTGGAGTGTGATGAAGTAGCTTTGCTGGCACAGAAGTCAGGTTAACACTCATGTTCTGGTCACTGCTCACTAATGTCTGACTGATTCAGGTCATGGTTTGAGATTTAGAGCATTTCAACTGGAATGTGTACAGAAAATAATGCAGGTACTGTATGTGCACACAGGAGGACGAGAGAGATTAAGGGAATGTAGCAAGGACTGAAGGTTCAGATTTTTTATTTTTTTACATTAAAATACATTGAGAATTGTTTGGGTGGTGCAGTGGTCTAATACAGTAGCCACAATCACCGGCACTTGAGTTCGAATACGATGGCGCATTCCAACAGGGTCAGCCATCGCATGCAGTCACGATTGGCTGTGTCTACGGAAGGAGCATCATCCCCTGATGTTGCAACAGCAACTCCTACCCAACCCTGCAATGGACTAGTGTCCCTTAAAGGGCATGCTTATGCCTGTGCTCTGTGTTTTCTGGGAACAGGCATCAAAGACTCCACAAAAAAATTGCCATGGGCAATCACGCATGAGGCATGGCCAATCCCGACTGCAGGGTGCTGCTATGATTCAAATCTGGCTCTCTTTTTGATGGAATAGCGACCCGCCACTACCACTACTATCAGTGCCAGAAAGAATTTGTGGTACAAATTTACAAAATATTCAAAAGTCAAGCTCAAATTTGCTCACAAACCATTTAACAGAAGGTAAGCCACAGTAAACAAGTAAGTCTCAAGTCTTGATACTCAAGTCAAAAGCCCCAAGTCAATACAAGTGGGACTGTGTAAGCCTGGCATTTTAAGGTACTACTGACTATAACCAGAAGGTCCAGGGTTCAAATCCCACCTCTGCTAAGTTGCCACGGTTGGGCTGTTAACCCACAACTGCTTGGGTTTGTAAAGACTGTAATAACTGTAATTTTGCTCTGGTAAGAGCGTTTGCTATATGAAAATAAATGTAAATTATCCGAGTCAAGTCCCAGGCAAGAACTGTCAAGTCTCAAGTGAAGTCCCAAGTCCTAAACTTCAAGTTTTGCCAGAACCCTGTTAGGTGGGCGCAGGTTTTCCTGGCCCGATGAGGTACAGCGGTGCTTGAAAGTTTGTGAACCCTTTAGAATTTTCTATAGTTCTGCATAAATATGATCTAAAACATCATCCGATTTTCACACACGTCCTAAAAGTAGATAAAGAGAACCCAGTTAAACAAATGAGACAAAAATATTATACTTGGTCATTTATTTATTTATTGAGGAAAATTATCCAATTGTACATATTAGTGAGTGGCAAAAGTATGTGAACCTCTAGGATTAGCAGTTAATTTGAAGGTGAAATTAGAGTCAGGTGTTTTCAATCAATGGAATGACAATCAGGTGTGAGTGGGCACCCTGTTTTATGTAAAGAACAGGGATCTATCAAAGTCTGCTCTTCACAACACATGTTTGTGGAAGTGTATCATGGCATAAACAGAGGATATTTCTGAGAACCTCGGAAAAAGAGTTGTTGATGCTCATTAGGCTGAAAAAGGTTACAAAACCACCTCTAAAGAGTTTGGACTCCCAATCCACAGTCACACAGATTGTGTACAAATGGAGGAAATTCCAGACCATGGTTACCCTCCCCAGGAGTGGTCTACCAACAAAGATCACTCCAAGAGCAAGGCGTGTAATAGTTGGCGAGGTCACAAAGGACCCCAGGGTAACTTCTAAGCAACTGAAGGCCTCTCTCACATTGGCTGATGTTAATATTCATGAGTCCACCATCAGAAGAACACTGAACAACAATGGTGTGCATGGCAGGGCTGCAAGGAGAAAGCCACTGCTCTCCAAAGAACATTGCTGCTCCTTCTGCAGTTAGGTCACATGGGACAAGCCAGAAAGGCTATTGGGAAAATGTTTTGTGGACGATGAGACCAAATAGAACTTTTTAGTTTAAAAGAAAAGCTCTATGTTTTGGAGCAAGGAAAAATGGCGACCCACTGGCACTCTTCTATCTATGTTGTGCCGTCCTGTTTCACCACTTGCAGGCCAGTGGTCACACTTTCAAAGAAAAGATGTGCCACATCTCTAATAGAGAGGAACGGTGAGTCAAAAGAGGCCTTTTTTGTGAAAACAGAACAGTCATCCCTGAGCCATTCCCTTATGTAGTTGCAAGTGGTCCTTTCTGTATGGGTGCACTTTATGATTGATGGGTTAAAATTACTATATCCTTTATGATACAAAATCACACTGGATAGGAGTTTAAGAACTTCTAGAAGTAGTATGTTTATATTCCACTGAGGACTTTTTACACTTTTGTATAGAAGCCTAATATGACGTTGTATATTTTGCAACTATTCATGTAATGTGAAGAAAATGAACACATTACACTGTAGAATAGCACTATTGATTGGGCAATAAATTATCTCATTTCTTCTTCTTCTCGGTGCCTTCTTATCCTTACATCGAGATCCTTCTTCAACCAAAGTCATTCAATTTTCACAGTCCCCTGGGTTCCTATACAAAGTTCAGTATGAGGCATGGTGCTTGAGTGGCGCAGTGGCAGTTTGCTAGCCAACCCTGGTGACCAGGGTTCTAGGTCAAACTAAATTGACTTCAATTAAAGGATTAATGTTGACACATTTGTCAGTGTAAGATTAAACATTCATCAAAAGGTGAATTTCTTATAACGTTTTTACTCATCTGTAAATACATTTAGAATAGAAACATTAATGCATTATTTATTCCAGTTAGTATCTCACATTTTTACCTGAAATTTCTTTGAAATTAGTGGGAGAAAACAGGTGATAAGCATTTAGTGTACAGACTTTTTTAAAACAGTCTAAAACAATGGATCAAATACCTTTAATGTCATGATTACTAACAGTTAACAAAAAAAACCCCATACAAACATTGAAAGTCTTTAAAACTATACAGGTTACACAGCCAATATCACAATAGCTCTCATATAGGAAGAAACATTTACACAGTTCAGATCATCAGTGACGCTCCAAAAGATCTAATGTAATATTGGCGTAGTTACAGAGCGAGATGGTCTGATGTTTTCAGAGCCAATGCTGCATTGCTGGCAGGGTCTCCGTCCTCGCTGTAGCTTGGTGTCCAGTAGTAATGCCGGTGCAGCCCATGTGATGCCTCGGCCAAATAAAAACGATCATCCACTTCATAGGGAATTACATCTGTGTGCTCCTTTAACAGGCGTCCATTGGTAATAAGCTGCGAGAAGGCCTGATGACAATATGAAAAGAACTATTTTTAAAAAAACTCTTTGTAGGACTGTCATTTATGTTTAACATCCAGTTTATCCTAATGAGCCTCAATCTCATTAGGATAAACTAATCATATAATCTTGGAATCTTTTGATCCATATGTTTTAATCTACAGTGTGACTTGCATCACTGTATTAGGAACAACTCTACATTCATTTATGCAACTAACAGATCATCCAACTGTGCAGTGCAATGCATGTAATCATGCAGATACTGACCAGCAGCTTCAGGTAACGTTCACATCAACTTTTAGAACGGGAAAAATGTGATCTCAATTATTTTAACCGTAGCAGGACTGTTGTTGCCAGATGGGCTAGTTTAAGTATTTCTATAACTGCTGAGCTCTGGTGATTTTCACACAATCACACAGCAGTCTGTAGAGCAGGGGTGGGAAACTCATTTCTCCTGTTGGGTCGCATTACTAACTGTACAGTTTGCTGGAGCCCAGGTTTCAAACGCTAGCTAAAAATACCCTTAAAAATAAAATAAAAATTCCTAGAACATTTCAGTCTCTCTCCAATTCTACTAAATATATTAATTTTACAAATCTAATAATGCTGTAATAAAACATACTTAGCATTAGTAACCGTTTCACTCAAGAATAGAGAGCAATTAAATTGAAACATGCGTTCACACAAAGGCCAGTGTTCAATATTTCACCATGTAATGAGCAACATATGGCTACTCAACATCTGACCATTCAGTATTGCCAACATTACCAAAAATAACCTGCTCGCAGTAACAAATTGGGTTTGAACTGCAATCTCCATTGATAGCAATGCTGCTACATGGCCCAGTGGCTCAGTTTTAATAGCACTTACTACATTGTCCTTTTCTATTGATTTACTACCCAGTGCCTGTTGGCGTAGAATGCAACTACAAATACCTGAACATGCCTTTCAATGACTTTTTTTGTAAAGGCCAGTCCTGTCCACACACAGGGGAAGTATATGCAGCATACGTTAGTACCGTATTTTTCGGACCATAAGGCGCACTTAAAATCCTTTAATTTTCTCAAAAATCGACAGTGCGCCTTTAAATGCGGTGCGTCTAATGTATGAATTGAGCCTTCTGACCTAGAACCGATTGTAGATGGTACACGGCGCTCATAAATCTGTCAAAATGTTTTAGCACGGTCTTGGTAAGTTACGAAGCTTATGGCCACCATAGTCAGGAAACATCACGGAGTAATACGGTATGTGCTTCAGCATTAGGGTACGTGCATTCATTCATTTATTTTCGAAGCGGATTTCAAACACAACGCTATCAGTCACGCAGTACAACATGGACACAGAGCAGCTGCGAGAGAATTCAACATTAACGAATCAATGATACGGAAGTGGAGGAAGCAAGAAGACGCCCTGCGCCAGGTAAAGACCAAACTGAGCTTCCGACGGAACTTAAGAGTTTTTTGTTTCATTTCATGCGTCTTATAACCCGGTGCGCTTTAATAAGCCCTGAAAAATCCGGTACCTGTGATAAAGAGCTGCCACCAGTGGCCATATTAGGAACTACAGTAGGCATTTTCATTTTTTTGTTCTTTCTAGTACAAGTTGAGTGAAATGCTCAGCTTTAGTTGTTTCCCATGCAATTAGACCATTCGTCTTTAAAGGCAGCTTATGCTGCTGGTAACATCTCAATGTACCGTTCTGCATTAATGCAGCCATCACAGAAGTGTAAACTGACCTGACACAACCCCATACCATCATGACGGATCATGACAGACATCTTCTGAGCCCAGAGAAACAACAACAAACCGCTTCTGGACATGGTTAACGTCTTTAAAGTTTTTTTTGCACAAATACTGTTTTAAGTGGAATTTGTGACTGTAACTCTGTAATTGTAGTGCTGGACAAGGTTTTGCCAAATTAATCCCTTGACCATGTGGCAATATCAGCTATTGATGAGTGACGGTTTTTGATTCAGAGCCGTCTGAGGGATCGGATATCATGGATGTTTAGTTTAGTTTAGGCTTGTGCCCTTTATGCACTGGAATTCCTCCAGATTCCTTGAATTTTTTAATGATATCATGCACTTTAGAGGATGATATATGCATATCCCTTCCAATCTTTCTCTGAGGAACATTACTAGCCCTAAATTGCCTCTGTCCCAGCTTTTTTGGAATGTGTTGCAGGCCTGAAATGCAGAAATGGGCGAATCACAACAAATAAAATGAAGTTAACCAAAAAAAACATGAAATATACTGTCTGCAATGAAATAAAAGTCAATGTAAATGTAAGGGACACTGCGTTTTTTTTAAATTTACGTTATCCATACCTTCTCAACTTGTTCTGATTTTTGGTTATAGGTTCTGTGACTTGCCTCTTTTTCCTTTGATCATTAATGACTGACACATGGAGCTTTGATTTTGTATACAAGTGGTGCGTTTTTATCTCACCGCACATACTGGATCCTCAAGTTTGTTGCCCCAAATGTAAATGTGTGTCAGATGAGGATTTGCGTGTAGAGCTTTGGCGAGGGACACCAGACCATCTGTGGCAATGTTGTTTCTCTGAATGGCCAGTCTGATCAAAATAAGGATGATAATAATGTAAATAAAGTGTAGACAATTTAAAAAAAGCTTGAATAAAATGAAGTGACACTGACGCCCGCAGTTTGCAGCGTGACATCGCGAGGGTTTCACTCAGCCACACAGCCCCTTCATCCTCAATTCGATTAGAGGACAGATCCAGGATTTGCAAGCTGTCATTTTGTTTCAGCACTCGTGCCAAGCATTTTGCTCCATCCCTTGTTATTTTGTTACTATAGAAACGAAATGACATTAAACATGACAGTATAGTGAACTGACACAATTGTGACTGTTCTGTGTGTGTGTACCAGCAGAGGTCCAGGTAACACAGGGTGTGGTTTAGCATCAGTGCTTCACACAGTCTCTGAACACCACAGTCCGTCATGCCACATATGAGCCATGTGGACCGTCGGCTCCTCCTGGTGAGTCACCAATAAGAGATGAGTGACTGATAAATGTTTAGAACACCCACTGGGTTACCATAACCTGCAGACTGAAGAGAAGCGGGGGCCGATTGACGTTGATGCTCCGGATACTTCTGTTATCGTTAAGGACGATGGCGAAGGCAATCAAACTCTGCGTTTCCTACAGTGGAGCAGAAATAGTTCAGAAATATCATACACAAACAGTGTGTTTACCTCTGGACTACTACTAATCATAAGCTGTGAGCTCAATTTCCGGGTCCACCTACAGTCTAGGTTCCATCAATAATGGTAAGCCTTCCTGGCCTAGATGCAGCAAAACAGGCCAAACCATGATACTTGAACCACCACCATTGTGTTTCAACAGATGGGATAAGGTTCATATGCTGGAATGCAGTGTTTTCCTTTCTCCCAAACATAATGCTTCTCATAGCTTACCAGGTCACAGTCAGCCATGTCGAGTTCCTCTAACGTCCTGTTGATTTTCAGCATGTGGGGCATGGCAAACTGCATGGCTCCTTGGTTCCCGATCTTATTGCCCGTCATTCTCAGCTTCTTCAGGTTAACATTATGCCTGATGAGGATACAACAAATCCAAAACACATTATAATCAGTAATATATAAGGGAATAGTACTAAATCGGTTTTATACTTACGTGTAAACTTCTTGCTATTCGCTCTGCTCCTGCAGCTTCAATATTATTGGCAACCATGAGATTGAGCGTCCAGGAGGAGTCCCGTTCTCCTGAAAGTGGGAAAACACAACAGTGCAGCTGTTTGCTCAGTATGGTACATGGATTACAACAGACATGAAAAAGGCATACCTGAAGGAGATCTGCAAGGTGCATGGTTTCCCTCATCCGAGATCCAGTTGTATCTCAGATCTAAACCTGAACAAAGGTATTTTAGATGCAGTATGACTCTAGAAACGCAGAGTGGGCAATGAACTGAGCCTTACCTTTATAGTTAAATTCTTCCTGAGCATTTTTGGACAGGGCCAGCACATCGTTATCTGTTAATCTGCATTACTGGTTTGACTCGATCGTTGCCCGACAATTTAAGATAAATGTTGCTGGAAAAACAGTAATGGAACAGTTAAGCTTTAGCATTGAGGTTTGTATTAATTAGAGGGAAATCTCTTGATTTTTAGATGAGTTAGTTTACATTGGTGTTAACTTGTGCTGTTGGACCTGATAATTCAAGTACACTGAGGCTTTAGGTAAAATGAAAATGGGTCAGACAAGGTTGGAGCGTTCTAGTTCCCTACATTTTACTGGTAAATGCTAACATCAGTTGGTTCACTCTCAGAATATGCTGGTATGTATGTTCCACAGTTTTGGTAGCTCAAAGACCAAAGAAATGCCTTATTCAGTACAACAAAAAGTTGACTTGGCATTGTGTTAAATTTTTATTTTCCACCCAAGTGATATAAAGAAACATTAAGATACAGTGGGGGCAAAAAGTATTGTCACTGACTGTGCAAGTTCTCCTACTTAGAAAGATGAGAAGGTCTGTAATATTTTCATCTAGGTTCACTTCAACTATGAGAGACAAAATGAGAAAAATAAATCCAGGAAATCACATTGTAGGATTTTTTTAAAGAATTTAATTGTAAATCATGGTTGAAAATAAGTATTTGGTCACCCACAAACAAGCAAGATTTCTGGGCCCTCAACAGACCTGTAACTTCTTCTTTAAGAAGCTCTTCTGTCCTCCACACATTATCTGTATAAAAGACACCTGTCCACAGCCTCAAACAGTCAGACTCCAACCTCAATCCTGGCCAAAAATCAAAGAGCTGTTTGAAGGACACCAGGAAGAAAACTGTAAGACCTGCACCAGCTGGGAAGAGTGAATCTACAATAGGCAAGCAGTTGGTGTGAATAAATCCACTGTGGGAGAGCAATTGTAAGACATACAAGACCATTGATAATCTCCCTTGATCTGGGACTCCACACAAGATCTCATTTCCCGTGGGTTCAAAATGATCATGAGACGGTGAGCAAAAATCCCAGAACTACATGGAGGGACCTGATGAATGACCTGCTGCAGAGAGGCTGGGACCAAAGTAAACAAGGCTACCATCAGTAACACACTAAGCCAAGAGAGACTCAGGATCCTGCAGTGCAGGCGTGTCCCCCCTGCTTAAGCCAGTACCAGTCCAGGCCCGTCTGAAGTTTGCCAGAGAGCATATGGATGATCCAGAAGAGGATTTGGGAGAATATCATGTGGACAAGATTGAAACCAAAATAGAACTTTTTGGTTAAAAACTCAACCGGAGGAAAAGGGATGCCGAGAGTCGCATCCCAAGAAACACCATACCTACTGTGAAGCATGGGGGTGGAAAACATCATGCTTTGCGGCGGCTAAGGACTGACTGATCCGTGTTAAAGGAAAGAATGAACGGGGCCATGTATTTTTAAGCCAAACCTCCTTCCATCAGTGAGAGCATTGAAGATGGAACGTGGGGCTCTAGGTCTTCCAGCATGACAATGATCCCAAACACAACCGCAACGAAGGAGTGGCCTCAGTAAAAAAGCATTTCAAGGTCCTGGAGTGGCCCTAGCCAGTCTCCAGACCTCAACCCCTTAGACTAGAAAAGGTGTGGAGGGAGTTGAAAGTCCACGTTGCCCCAAAACATCACTGCTCCTAGAGGAGATCTGCATGGAGGAATGGGCCACAATACCAGCTACAGTGTGTGCCAACCTGGTGAAGACTTACAGGAAACGTTTGACCTGTCATTGCCACCAAAGGTTATGTTACAAAGTAATTGAGTTGAACCAAATTTATTGACCAAATACTTATTTTCCACCATAATTTACAATTAAATTCTTTAAAAATCCTACAATGTGATTATCTCGGATTTTTTTTCCCCTCATTTGTCTCGCATTAGATGAAGTGTACCTATGAAGTGCCCTCCGATGGATTGGCACATGGTTTGGGCCGCCTGGCACCCTGTATTGCAGACTAGGCCCGGTTTCTCCCACGACCCTGAATATTGTTCTAAGTGGGTATGGACAAAAAGGGGTAACGAATAAAAAGTGCTAATAATTTCATAAGGGGGGTCACGTCTTTGAATCTCATGTCGTTTGTGTTACCGCTAAACCTGCTGCTCGGTGCTGTTTTTTCAGCAGTTAGTTGAAATTATTTTGTGAATAATTGTGGGAATTAATCTGTTGAACCAACCTGCTGCAGCTTTCCATCTCCTTTAGTACGTGACAAATGTAAGTATTTGAAGAAAGGCGAAGATCAGTGCAGAGTGATAAATAAAGATCCTCCAGACTTTCCATTTTGAAGATGCTGGTTGATTTGGTACAAAGCGAGGCTCGATAAATACACTTTTTTGTGTGCCTAAGTTGTGCGTTCCCATAGAAACAGTGCTTCTCAAATTAACTCTACAGCGCCCTCTGCCGGCTAACCGGCGCGTAAGCTTTTTGAGTCTTGGTACATCACTTTATCATCACAGCGTTCCTACTGGCGGTGTGATTGCGCACTGAAAATAGTCCTCGAACACCCGTAGGAAGTAAATGGTAATCCCTTTAGTAATGATTACCCACCAAAAGTCAAATATTTTAAGCGATTCCTTAAGCTAAGGATTTCTTGGACTGCATTTTAAAAATCTGCAAAAGAAACAAAACAGACCACACCAGGTAACTGAACATGTGTCACAGTTTCTTTCCCCAAACAAAACAAAACAGAGTATAATTAATAGCAATATCACACGATCATGTTAGATATGCAGGACAATAAACAGCAAGCCGTCTGTGCTGTAGAAGCATTTACAAAGTAACGACTGTTCAAA
This sequence comes from Ancistrus triradiatus, assembly GCA_025084515.1. Lineage (NCBI taxonomy): Eukaryota > Metazoa > Chordata > Actinopteri > Siluriformes > Loricariidae > Ancistrus > Ancistrus triradiatus. The sequence goes on along the minus strand of JAJAGP010002308.1, from coordinate 98,908 downwards.
TCATACATTATAAAACCACACTGAAGAACACTGTACATGATCAGGGAGATTTCTTTTTCAGTATTGAAAAGCTTCAGTAAAAATGATGTAAAATCAACTCCAGATACATGTCCTAAACACACTCAGTATTGTCTGTATTGTGCAGAGGAGAGGGCAGCTCTAAAACTGCAGGTATGTATGCCAAGGACACCACACAACCTTCAGAGGAGACCTTTTGTACACGGGCAAGTTCTGCATTTTAATCGATAGTCTGAACAATGACTATCTGAGCATGTTCCATCTCAGAGGAACCGGGGATTTCATACTGCTCTACAACGTAGCTCACTTGCTCTGAGGAATCTCCATGTTGGATAAGCATCGGGGCTTCTGAGGATTCATCATGTTGGATGATCATTGGGGTTTCCGAGCCCTCTGCATGTTGGATGATCATCGGTGTCCCTGAACCTTCTGCATGCTGGAAGATCATTGGTGTTCCCGTGGCATCTGCGTGCCGGATGATCATTGGTGTTCCCGTGGCGTCTGCATGTTGGATGATCATTGGTGTTCGTGAGCCGTCCGCTTGCTGGAAGATCATTGGAGTTCCGGCACCGTCTGCCTGTTGAATGATCATTGGAGTTCCTGAACCATCTGCCTGCTGGATAATCATCGGTGTTCCTGAACCGTCCGACTGTTGGATGATCATCGGAGTTCCTGAACCGTCAGACTGCTGGATGATCATCGGTGTTCCTGAGCTGTCCGAGTGCTGGATGATCATTGGGGGCTCAGAAGGGTCTGCGTGCTGAATGATCATCGGCGTTCCTGAGAACATTTGTGCTCCTGAAGCATCCGAATGCTGGATGATCACTGGTGCTCCAGCAGCTTCTGAATGCTGAATGAACATGGGGGTATCTGGCTGATGGATGAACATTGAGGTCTCTGAGGGGAAGGTTGATTCGTCTGGAAAAGTCGGCTCTGGGGATTCAGCCAGAACAGAGCGCACTCTAGCGATTAGGCCTTGGTGGTCGATCGGGATGTTGACAGGACAATTGACCGATTCACTTTTCTGATTCTCTTCATCTTGCTCTGAAATGACTAAATGATGACATGTCAATTAGTATTAGTATATATAACCACTAACTTTGTAGTAGTAGTGGGCAAACTGTCAAAAACATCTTTAGTCTGGATCACAATCCACATTATTATCACACAAGACAAATTTGCAACTGAACAACTAAACTAAGTTGGTGTCTTTTGTTTAATTTAACGTTGCCATCAGCAACGTTGGCAATTTTAACCACAGACACAAAGTTATATCCATACACAAGGTTACTTCAAAGCTAAATTGGGTCAATTAAGGGTAATCAATTAACCTAATGTATGGGACATGGAGAGAACATGCAAACTCCACACAGAAAGGGCCCAGACCTCTCCACCTGGTGATTGAATACAGGACCTTCTTGCTATGGGACTGTGGTAGCCTAGTGGTTAAGGTACTGGACTATGGACCAGAAGGTCCAGGGTTCAAATCCCACCTCTGCCTTAACCCACAGTTGCTTGGATTGTAAGACTGTATCAATTGTAAGTTGCTCTGGATAAGGGCATCTGCTACAGTCGTATGAAAAAGTTTGGGCACCCCTGATAATTTTCATGATTTTTCTTTATAAATCATTGGTTGTCCAGCTCAGCAATTTCAGGTAAATATATCCTATAGCAGATATTTGAGAAGTGAAATTAAGTTTATAGGTTTTACAGAAAGTGTGCAGTGTCCAGAAATTTGGGCACCCTTGTCATTTGGACAATCCAGCTTCATTTTGGAATAAAGTGCTGTGTACTGATGAAACTAAAATTGAGTTATTTGGACATAACAAGGAGCGGAAAAAGAACACAGCAAGTCAAGACAAACACTTGCTACCCACAGTAAAATTTGGTGGCGGTTCCATCATGCTGTGGGACTGTGTGGCCAGTGCAGGTACTAGGAATCTTGTTAAAGTTGAGGGTCGCATGGATTCCAGTTAATATCTCCAGATTCTTGAGAACAATGTTCAAGAATCAGTGACAAAGTTGCACCGAGGCCAACGACCTTAAACCCTGCTTAAAATCTAGTAAGGCATTCATGCAGAGGAACCAGTACAACGTTGTGGAATGGAAATCTCAGTCCCCAGACATGAATATTACTGAAAATGTGGGCTGTCCATGCTCGGAAACCATCAAACCTGACTGAACTGGAGATGTTTCTAAAGAAGAATGGTCCAAAGCACCTTCAACCAGAATCCAGACTGGAAGCTGTAGGAAGCGTTTAGCGGCTGTAACTTCTACAAAAGGAGGATCTACTAAATATTGATGTAAATTTTTCTGTTGGGTGCCCAAATTTTATGCACCTGCCTAATTTTGTTTGAATAATTACTGCACACTTTCTGTAAATCCTATAACAACTTCATTTCACTTCTCAAATATCATCACTGTGCTGATCTGAACAACCAATGATTTATAAACTAAAATCATGAAAATTATCAGGGGTGCCCAAACTTTTTCATACGACTGTAAATGCTGTAAATGTAAATGCTGTGAGGCGACAGTGCTACCCACCGAGCGAACACAGCAATCCAACTTACTTCCATACCAACAAAACTCTAGCTCCACAAAATAGAAATAAGAGAGCACTTGGAACAGACGAAGCTTTTGAAAGTTTGTCTAAAAAGTGCACTTCCCAACAGTTTCCCAAGGAAGTTGGGTCCCTTTTTGAGTCTTGGTTCATGGTGGTAAATACAATCACCATGCAAGGCATCCATGACTAATAAAAAAAAAAGGTTCAGCTAGACCATAAATCAACAGTAGTGGCCAAAGAAAAACATTTCTAATTTTGTATTAAAAAAGATAAAATATTTTCTGACTTTGTAATAAGGATCAACTACTTATAGAATTTTCTTCAAATGCTTTAAAAAATGTTTTGGCTGATTTGTTAAGTATCATATCCTTGGCCAGGAAAAAAACTGTTTCAGGCTGCTGCATCCACAAGTGCGCCCTGTACTCTCTGGCTTTCAGCGTACTCTTTGGGGTACTGAGGTGTTTGAACAAGCTGCTTGTGTTCTGTTACTAAACAACCGTTATACATTATCTGCCGAGTACAATACAACACAGTTCCATATAAATGAATATTTTTTCAGTCACCAGTTACTACTGCCAAACACAAGTACTCTATGTACTCTGAGCTATTACTGGATTAATCCTGTGTCTATCTGGGATAACATGAGCCAGAACAGTGAACATAGTAGGACCGGTTGTTGCAACACCTACTGATGCCATGTCAGTGCAAGTAACAAAACCTGACCAGTATTTAGCCATTTAAATAGTTCACAATCCATACTAGCTTTACTTTGTAGTTACACTATAATGTGAATTTATAGGTTCTCCTCTCATGGTTTTCATACATACCATCATGTTTTAAAGCTTTGTGCTTCTTTAGGCTATAAATGTCTGAGAGAGTGTTTCCACATATATCACAGGTCACTCTTCTTGAGCCTAAGGTCAGACATACATCAGTTAATACATCGTATCAGAGAATACAGTAACACTAGGTTCATTCTGATTTACCATTGTGGATATCCATATGTTTCCTCAGCTCTCCCGATGTTAAGCAGGGTTTCCCACAATCCAGGCAAATATACGGGGTCACACCTAAATATAAGTAAACAAATAACGATGGTTATTTTAGTGAAGCAAAGCCATACGTTAGGCCCCTACGACACACGACAGAGGTGCCAAGATATGGCTGTAGGTTTTGGGGTCTCTCTCAGGTCTTTTTTTTTCCTTGTGCCAACGACCATGATGTTGTTTTTCTTATATTTACACCAGCATACTTTGGTCAGTGCCTTTTGGGTACTGATTTTCAGTACTCAACCATAATCGAACCCTAGCCCTTTACTCACCTGTGTGTTTTCTAGTGTGTGAGATGAGGGAGCTGGAGACGGCGAAAGCCATGCCACAAATGTCACATATGTAGGGCTTCTCCCCTGTGTGTCTGCGCTTGTGGTACATCAGAGTGCTGGCCTGGGTGAAACGCTTGCCACAATCAGGACATTCGTACGGCTTTTCCCCACTGTGCGTCCTGAGGAGAAAGGGACATCTGGGATCAGAGTGTCTGGAAGTGGTCAGTGTGCAGGTGAAGGCCATAGAGATCTCTCCCTGTACTATGACACGTCAACGTTAAGGTAAAAACATTAATCACAGTTTCACAATTTAGATTTTTCCCCAGGCAAGCAATACGCTGTACAATACTCTTCCAATCTACATGACGAACTCAGAGTGTATGACGTCCCTCACATGGTGGGAGTAACGAGCGCTGGGAAATATAGTGAGGAAAAGCTTTTTTTTTTTTTTCTTCTGATGCATTAATCAATAAATTACATGATATATTCAGCACTTTATTATAAAATAAACTTTATGTTAATGATTTTGCTCATGATGTATACCTTATATATTCTCAATTTACAAAAAGTTCAACTTACAATTTCCCGGAATGTATGCCCATTGTAAATCTGGGACTACATGTATACTGTATATATCATAGAGTACACTTACATTAACCTACAGTTGGGCAAAATCATTAGCATAAAGCTTATTTTATAATAATGCGATAAATTATAATAAAGAAAAATCTCATATAATTGACTGTATTGAAATTGAAAACAACAATGGCACCAGTATTCCCTACATTCTTAAAGCCAAAAAGATCTTGCGTGCCATATGCACTACTATAACATTGTTTATTTTTTGTATTTGTATTAAAGAATTTTCCTTTTTATCCCCCCAGAAACAAGAAGATGCTGTTATCTGTTAATAATTGTTGTTAAGTGCAATAAAACAGTTGTTTTTTTATTTATAAAATACAAACCAAGTGCAAACAGAGAAGGTGCATTTATAGCTTAACCAAGTGCTCATTTAAGTTCTGCCATTGGGTTTCTCATTTCATATTACTGGTCGCACAAATTGCAAAGAAACAAACGAAAAAACTGTGATATTGGCAGCATATAATCACTCATCGGTACTCCTGGTCTGTAAATATCAGCATCAGCCATTCAAAAACCCACATCAGTCTGAGCAGGACAAGCAGGGATAAACATGGAAGAACATGTAAGAGGGGTTTCATAAAACATACACATACCTCATATGGATTTTAAGATTGCTGGACGTGGCAAAAGCAGCAGGGCAGACGTCACATTTGTGCGGCTTTTCTTCTCCGTGATGCATACGGCAGTGATAGACTAACTGACACTTCTGGGCAAAAGAGGCATCGCAGCGGTCACAGGCAAATGGCTTCTCTCCTTCGTGAACAGGAAACGTTTAGCAACTAAAATGCATTAGAAGACCGCGGCACCCTTATTGTTTCTGTGTAATCGGTATACCTGTGTGAATGCGCATGTGTGTCTTGAGCTGGTTCCCTTGCCTGAAGCAGCGGTTACACAGCGAGCACTGATAGGGCTTGATGCCCTTGTGTATTCGCATGTGTCGCCGCAGGCTGCTCATCTCTGAGAACAGGTTCCCGCAGATGTTGCAGATAGGCCGCAGCTTGTCCTGCGAGACCTTGACCTCTTCTTCTTCCCCAACCCAATCGTCTTCGCCTTCCTCCTCGCCTTCGTCCACGTCGTTTTCTTCGTTGCTGGCTTGGCTCTCTCTCATCTTTCTGCTCAGACTCCTTTTCCTGTTACTCATCCTGACCTTTGAGGCTGAACTAACTTCGGTGTCATCAGCACCGTCGTCTTTGGCATGGCCTTCATCCGCGGTCTCAGATGAGGATGCCTTTGTCTTGGTGTCTTCTTGATCTATGCCGTCTTCCTGCTCTCCGCCTCCTTCTGGGTTGTCGGACTCGGGAATTTCGGGTGGAGGTTTGGAACGAGGTCTCCCCCTTTTACGCTCAGCTCTTTCCTTTTCTTGTGTGGGAGCTTCCTCAGTGACGGCTGAATCAGGAGCATCTGAAGGCACTGGCTTGATTCGTGGTCGGCCCCTTCCTCGTTTAATGACTACAGACTCCACTTCTAAGTTTGTCCGCTCTTCTTCCTCAGCACCTTCGTTTGCCTCTGGAGCCTTCAAGTCTCCTCCTGGATTTGCAGACTCAGTTTGGGAACTGACTTGTGCAGGTTCCACGTCTCCTGTTTCCTCATCATTTGCTGCTGCAGTGCTTTCTTCAGCGCTAGTAGAGTCTGCTGCCTCAGAGGATAACGGTCGCGTACGTGGACGCCCCCTCAGCCTTCCACCTCCTCTCGCTGCTGCACCACTCTCTGTACTTGGGCTCTTGTCTGATGCTGGAAGGTCAGTCCTCTCAGAAGGTAAAGGACCTGTACGAGGGCGACCTCGTGGCCTTCCCCTTCCTCTGCCTGCTACACTGCTCTCAGCAGTTGGGCTCTTGTCGGTTGCTTCGAGATCAGTTTTATCAGAAGTTAAAGGCCTTGTCCGAGGTCGACCCCTTGGCCTGCCCCTTCCTCGCCCTCTTCCTCTCTGTGAGGCAGGACTTTCTCTACTCGTAAAGTCATCCTCTTCATACAGTCGCATTTTGGGCTTTCTGATCCTCTTCCCTGAGGTCTGTGGAGTTTGGTCGCCGGATGAATGAGAGTCATCAGACGGAGCTGCCCCTCCGCGAAGTTTCTGCTTCCGCTCTTCTTCCTCTCTCTGCCTCTCTCTTTCCTCCACCACCTCAATTGGTTCCAGTGATTCATAGTCATCGGGACTTAGCGGCGAACTGGGATTCACAAGGGCGTCCCCTGAAGAAACAGGGTTCTCTTGGTCACTCTGGGCAAAGCGAGCAATGACATCTTGAATCCCAAGGTATGATGCAGCTTTTTGAACGTCTGGAATCTCGTCCCTGCAGAGCAAGCGATCATGAAGAATATTTGGACATATTTTAAACCAAAAACCAAAACCGTAATGGAAGTACACAAGACTTTTTGTCCTTACCCCTCTATGGCCAGGTTTCCAGTGTACATATAATCCAGGAGTTTCTCAAACACAGAGCTGTTCACCCATTCCGGATCCAGGGTTATGGTGGCATCTTCTCTTCCAGCATCAATGCACTGGGTGGAGAAATATTCACTGAAAGCTGCCAGGACATTATGGTGAGCGGCATAGCGGGCCTGGCCTATGACCACAGTGCAGTCACACAGCACGCCTCGATCCCTCTGCTTGTTCAAATGTTGCAGGAGGAAGTCACCATGAGAAATATGGGCCATGGTGCAAAGCAACACCAATCTGTTAATAATAAAAGATGTTCATATTACCTTATATTCTTAAATAGTGCATCAGAGTTTCCACACATTTCACAAAATGCTTTCAAATTAAAAATCCATTACAGTCGGTACCCCTGTATTCATGGGTTTCACATCTCTGGATTCAACCAACAGCAACCAACATTGAAAATTAGGGAAAAAATACCTTGCTGTGGGCCTCCCACAGTTTTTTCATAGATGCTGAGTCTCTCCCATGGACTAATTATTTAAGCATAGTTTGCCTCACATGTTCAGATAATTCCCTAAAACAATACAGGATAACATATCTTTACATAACTTTTCACACTATAATAGATATTATAAGTTAATCTAGAGATGATTTAAAAGTATATTCAGCACCATGAATTGGAACAACCCACCTATCATATCTATTTGTCACATTAAATCATACCACAAATACCCTGAATGCCAATCGAAACACCCTGAGCTTGTTTACAAGGGACACCAATGGTCTGTATCACATGGCCACTGACCCAGCTCCCAGAGGTGCACTGGAGACTTGGGAGACCTTATACATTATTAAAATTTACACACTCACACCCCTCTTGGACCTTAATGGCCTGATAGCAAAGATACCAACAACAACTCTGTAAAAACTCTGATATGAAACTCTGCCATAACTGGCAGGTTATGAACCTGGCTAGATTAGCACTGTTAACTAGCATGCTACCAAGCAAACCAGCCCCGTGCCTCTGGCAGGGGCAGAATCAGTTTAATTTGCTATGTATGTGTATACACAAGGAATGGACCCCCTGGTTTTTCTAGTAGATCTTTGGAATGTGGAAGAAAACCAGAGTACACAGGGTTGGGATCGAACCAGCTGTGAGGTGACAGCGCTAACCACTGCACCATGCTGCCCACCCACAAATAGCAATATAAGAATATTAAGAACGTTTTTTCCTCCACACCAGAAACTGGTCTGTGGTCACATGACACAGACCGGGGAGGCCCCAGTGACACAGGCATCACCCACCATCACTCCTGCCCCACATCTACCTCATCCCTGTGTATACACAGGTAGCAGAGCTGGGATTTGAACTCACAAGCTTAGGGCAGCTCACTTAGGTAATCACTGTGTTTCCATGTACAATACTCAGTGCTTCACATCTAGTACGGATAGACGTCGTTATTTCTCACAGCTGTCAGATCCATCTGACATATTTTATCATATTCACATACTCTAAAATAGAAAGAAATATACATTTCATCGAAACCACAACAACCTCCTGCATCAGCCACCACAAGTCCTGCCCCATATTTATTTCAGAACCTGTGATAACACAGTGGCGTTGTGTTTTTTCTAATCAAACATGTGATTGCATATTCGAGTAATACCAAGGTCAACGTGTAAACTGCACATCTTATAAATAAGACGTTGTGTTAATAGATAAATTCATATATAGTATCTCATAGAGCTAACTTTACATTGCTCGAGCTCATATTAAGTCTCGAGCGCAGCAAGTCCTGAATAAAAATAAAAGTTTCCCCGCCTATAAAAGTTGCTAGCTAACCCAAAAAACACTGCTAACGCGGGAGCAGGCGACCTGCCAGCAGGCCTCGTGAGAAATTAACAATATTTTTCATATTTTTATTTTTTTTTAAATACCGCTCCTACATCGTAGAAACGCATCACCTTTGTTTTTATTGTAAAGACGTTTACAAGTTTTTTGACGTTCAAAACAAAAGGGCTCTTATTTCGAAAATCCGCTCCCGCACGAAACCGCAATTCACAGGTCATTCCTAACACGGACCTTAAAATCCTACAATAATTATTTAAAAAAATGTGATAGTATTAAAATGTAATTATATCGAAAAGCGACTGGGGTTGGAATTTTGAAATCTCTTACGTTAATGCACCAGTAGATTAAAATCCAGAGGTCCGGTCGGCCATTTTCAGGCTACTCCAGCAGATTTGCCAAATGACGCCAACATCCGGTTTAAGCCTTGCGCTACTCACTTTAAACCTGTCAGACGCTTTAACCTGTAGAAGGGCGCCAAAGAGAGAGAACGAGAGAGAGGGGTTTAGTGCAGGTATGCACCGTTTTTTTAACGACCGCATCACAGGACATTCAACTAAATTGGACGTTGACCGGTACATTATTATTAGTCTTTTCATGCTAATAATGTAATATAAATTTAAAGTGTATTATTACAAGAAAACTGCATGCAAACAATACGTATATCTGTCAGAGACAGAATGCTACCATCTGTCAGAGGCCTATACTGTTATACACATGCTAAACATGCTGGAAATTTCACAATAATTATAGAAAATACAAACCTGACAATTGTCCACACAAAGACAAACTTCCTACTCTTTAAGTCCCACCTCTACTTGTGGATCCACATGTGTTGATTGGCTGTTGGGGTGACCAACTGTTTTTATGTTTATAGTCCACAACATCCAGCATTAAAGGAGAGATTTTTATTCATTTTAAATTAATTAGAGAATTTTTATTAACATTACTAGAGATAAAACTCATGCAGAATTAATAAAGAAAACAATGTTAATAATGTTTTTATGTACTTACATTATATGTATATACACTTTCTTGTGACTTGAAACCCGAACTTGATAATTCAGAGGACTGATTTGTAGGTATCTCTAAATAAAGGCCCTTGAAGGACAAAATTTAAAAATAGATTACAAATATTCTGTAGTATTTATTGGATATTATCACACATTAAAGCCTACATATTAGTTTTAAGTCAATAGTACACAACAGTGTGAGATTATCATGACTTTATTCTAACTTTCTCTAATGTTATAGCGATTTCCTAGGGAATACATAAGACATCTTGTTTTTCACACGATGACTCATTTGATACATGTGCTCCGGTTAGAAATTCTAAAGTGACGACATAAATCCTGTCCCTATTGTCTGGTCCTTTCCAGAAAACACCATCAGTATCACCAAGTGTGACAGAAGTAGCACTTCATCCAGCTTCTACCCTATCTACCGGCGAGCAGACAAATCACAGACTGGTAAGAATATCTTTTAAATTGAGAAATAGTACACATAGTAAATTCATTAACAGAACAAAATACAGCAAATAACAGGAGTGTTTCATGAATACGTAAATCCAATTCTGCTGTGTGTAAACTATGGAAATGAATCTGTTTTTAACATGTATTATATATTGCATATTAAGGCTTTATTATAATGTTAGCCATTTAGGCATGTTGATTTGACCATTTGTGTAAAATACCATTTTTTATGCTAAATCATGGTTTTAAAAAGCATAAACGTAATGGTTTGCATAACACATTTTGTAAACTGAAACGTGATATCTTCTCATGCATAATACCTCACAGCACAGCATTTCCTACTCTCTGTATTGAAACATGCCTGACAGCTTGGGTGGAGAAAGCATTCAAGACAAAAGGTTATGCAACGAACCCTGTCAGGTTATATAAGGTTGTACAGTGCCGATTAGAAAATTCATAACCCTTTGAAATAGTATTTTTCCAGCCTTTCTAATATTTTTCCAGCTTTAATTACACATTTTCGCTTACAACGTTCAAGTAATAAGAAAAACGAAAAGTTCTTCAAATTCAGTGGAAAATGAAAATGAAAATAACAGGGTTGGAAAAGTGATGAGCCCCTGATTTAATAATTCATAGAGTCACATTTTGGTTAAATAGCACTCTGCTTGGCTATGTCTCTACGAGCTTTGAACACCTAGACTGGGGATTGGGGATTTTTTTGCCCATTCCACCTTGCAGAATTGTTGAAGTTCAGTTGAAATTCATGATGAGCAGCAATGGACAGTGTTCTTTAAGTCTGTCTAAATATTTTCTTTCATATTTACAAAGGATTAAGAGGATAAGAAAATGAACAAATGAACTGATCATATTTTTTATGTTGATGGTTATAATGTTTAAATACAGCTACAAAAATAGAGATTTCAAATTTGAATTTAAAGGGAGTAATGTGACAAAGGTAAGAATTTTGACAGGGTTTAATGATTTATTTAGGCTCTGTAACCACTGAACCACATTTGAAAAAAGTTGTATTACCATTCCCAACTTATGCAGTTTTCAAGGCACAAAAGCACTGTAGAGCAAATGTTCTAGTTAATTTGTTACTCCGACTAGCATGTGATACTATGACACTTTGGACAATGCGCAACTCAAGGATAATAGCTCCTAATGCTGTTCCTCTTATTATTAGGGACCACAGCAGTGTTCCCATGATGAAGACCGTCATTGTGTGGCTTTTGGCGCTCACACTGTCCTTAGTGTCATCTCAGACATTCCACTGGGGCCCATGTCCGACTCCAATGGTCCAACCAAACTTTGAACTCAACAGGGTATGCAAAAATACTGATTTTTAGTTCTTAAGTTCTTTTAGTTCTCTCTCTCTCTAGTTATTTATATATGTGCTACTTCTTATTTCTGTTACATGCAGTACCTGGGAAAGTGGTATGAAATCGAAAAGCTGCCTGCTTCCTTTGAGAAAGGCACCTGCATCAAAGCCAACTATTCTTTAAGACCAGACAAGACTATCAAAGTGCTGAATGTGCAGACATAGTGAGTGGTTTATGTAAAATATCCAACTACACTACATAGCCATAAACACTGTACTTTCTGGACGACCAGAAGGATGGGGAGTTTGTACTTCATTCACTTTTTTGAGAAGGCTTTCCAATAGATTTTCGAACAAGACTGTAAGGTTGGGCACTGATGTTGGACAATAATCCTTGCCTCTCTGTTCCAAGTTACCGTATTTTTTTCGGACCATAAGGCGCACTTAAAATCCGTTAAACTTTCTCAAAAATTGACAGTGCGCCTAAAAATGCGGTGCGTCTAATGTATGAATTAATTTCTGGTTGTGCTTTCTGACCTAGAACCGATTGTAGATGGGTACATGGCGCTCATAAATCTGTCAAAATGTTTTAGCACGGTCCTTGGTAGGTTACGAAGCTTACGGCCACCGTAGTGCGCAGCATAGCAGAGTAATACGGTATGTGCTTCAGCATTAGGGTACGTGCATTCATTCATTCATTTTCGAAGCGGATTTCAAACCAACGCTATCGGTCACGCAGTACAACATGGACTATAGAGCAGCTGCGAGAGAATTCAACATTAACGAATCAATGGTACGGAAGTGGAGGAAGCAAGAAGACGCCCTGCGCCAGGTAAAGGACCAAAACTGAGCTTCCGACGGAACTTAAGAGTTTTTGTTTCATTTCATGCGTCTTATAATCCGGTGCTCTTTTTGGTCTGGAAAATACGGATATGTTAGTCAAAGAAATAGCGTTGAATTAAGGAGTTAAATCAAAGCGTCTCGAGGTGTTCAGGAAAATACGGTATGTCAAAAGAATCTGATGAAGTTAAGGAGTTAAATCAAAGCGTCTCTGAGGTGTTCAGAACAAGCCATTCTACTCTCACTGGTTGTCTGTGGAGATTCCATATCTATATGCTTTATATATAACGGACGTGTCAGCAGTGAGTGTGGCTGAAATAACAGAGAATGGGTCTTCCATAACTTTGGCCATATTGTCTAAACGTTGGATATTCAGGATCTTTCCAATACGTTGTCATATGATGAACTAACATAATTGTTGTTTGCTGTGTTACGTTTACAGCAAAGGCAAAGTGCGGATCATCGAGGGCACAGCAGTAGTGCATAACCAGAGAGAGGCAGCGAAGCTTGGAGTTAGTTTCTCCTACTGTGAGTATTTAAATTCAGTTTAAATTAAGTTCTCCTACTGTTCAGTTATGTGCTGTGATATTACTTTGTACCCTAACACAATACCCATTTTTATCAGGCTCGCCTAAGATATAGGGGTACAGTACTATGTATGTTCTGTTACTGAATGTAAGCTGTGTGTCATCAAGATCACTGATACGCAGATCCAATCACTGGCTGGTGTATCATTCTGGTGTACCACAGCAGTAATTAAAGATTGTGATTAATGATAACTAACTTGGCTGTTTATACAATTGCAGTACTATGGCCATCAGGTACTGGACCCAAAAGTTTTTTGAGGGTTCAGATCCCAGCTCTGCCATTTTTAGTTCCTTACACAATGCTCTTAACCCTCAGTGGCTTGGACCTTGTAATATCAGTTATAACACTTTTAATAGCTGCTAAGTGCTGTAATTACAGCCTGAGTGGCCCTGGGTGGATCAGATGCAGCATGATGAAGAGGCTTAACACAAACTGTGAAATGTTACAGCATTTAGCAGACGCCCTTATCCAGAGCGACTTACAATTGATTCAATCTTACAACTCAAGCAATTGTGGGTTAAGGGTCTTGCTCAAGGACCCGACAGTGGCAGCTTGGCAGATGTGGGATTTGAACCCTGGACCTTCTGGTCCATAGTCAAGTACCTTAACCACTAGGCTACCACAGTCCCTATAAGGTCTAAGAAAGTGGCCAGTTACGGTGCCGTGAAAAAGTTTTAGGCCACCATTAGATTTGTTGGTTTAACAATTGTATAATGACCATATGTAACATATTGCAAATGATTTCACTCAAAAATTTTAAAAATAGATATTATGAAGCCTTCCAAATAGTATTTGTTGTATTCCTTTCCTTTCCTGGTTGTATTCCTTTCCTGATCAAGCTGACTACATAAGAGTCAACTTGGCATCCTGATAAAGTTACCTTTATCAGGCATAAAGCATACCTTTATGCTACTATTGCTCAAGTGTAAGGGAAGCTCACTTTCAACTTACAACTGTAGCATATACAAGCTTTTTTCCTTTAAGAATGACTGCATACAAATGTCCTGTATTTTCTGGTTGTATTCTAATGAGAAAAAAAAATACATATATACATACTGAAACAATGGTATATCTAATCCAATGGTGGCCTAAGACGTTTGCACAGTAATTCTACACAATATAAAAACAGTCATTCTGCTCCTACCAGTGCAACACCCATTACTATACTCCATTAAAGTTGGCCAAACATTTTATTATGGACTTAGTTTTAGGAGGGCAGGCCAGACAGTTGATGGATCGACTTGTTAAGCAGGTGGAAACCTATGAAAGTGTCATAATGAGTCATTGAGGCGTTCCGTAGAACCCATTCTACTGCTTGTCTAAGGAGTCTCCATTTCTGTCTTCTCCATACTATGAACCTATTGGAAGTGAGTGGACTGAAATAAATGTCATTACAATTGACAACATAAGTCAAATAAATGGCAGGTTTATGGGTCTTTCTGAATGACACAAGTCTGACATCTAGGCAGTACTTGGGCTTGAACCCTCAAACTTCAGGTCAACAGTATAGAACCTTAACTGCTGTGCAACCATCATGGTCTAGAGGGTACTAATTAGATGGGGTGTCCACAAATCTTTGGCAATGCAGTGTATCACTAAATTACTATCAGGCTCCTACAAATGGCATACCATCAACAGGAAATCTGATTCAATTTAAATTAAATGATAAAATGTAAAGTGTTTTGTTAAGGTAACTAATGACTACTTAAAAAATTGGTTGCACACAGTATCTTAGGTACACAATTAGCATTTTTTGAATCTGTCAAGCTTTGCATTCATTTAATGTGAGTTTATTCACTTAGTCTGTATCTTCAGTGTTTTATATCTTTCCCACAGTCACACCCTACAGTCCATACTGGGTCTTGTCCACTGATTATGACAGCGTTGCTCTGGTTTACTCCTGCACTGATTTTCTCCGGATCTTCCACGTGGATTACGCCTGGATTCTGGCCCGTACACAAACACTGCCACCTGAGACCATCTACCACTCCAAGGAGGTCTTCTCACGAGAAAACATTGATGTCAGTCGGATGACTCCTACTGATCAGCATGGCTGTACCATGTGAAGAAGTTATTAAAGCTTTGATAGCCTTCTTGTAGAATTCTATGCATTTTTATAGAGTAAAATGACTAACACGCACCATCACTGTGGTATATTGTTAAATAGTATATATATATTTCCAGTCAAAATTAATATGCTGACATTTTTCTTTTATATAGCCATTTTCATTAAAAGCTAATGTTAAGAGGACAGAAATTTGTTTCTTACAAAAATAGAGTCAAGTTTGTCCACGTAAAATGTTTGTGTAATTGGAAAGAGAAAAAAACCCATTAGGACAATGGAAATGTGGTCTGTGCTCAGAATTAAATTGTGGAATACAAATATCAAGCTCTGTATTATATATAGATGAACATGTACTACCATCTATCTACTATTAGAGCAAAATTCATGAGTGTTTGTAAAATTAACCAGAACAAACTTCACATTAATACTCTATTTACTTAGATCATGAATATATACTTTAAACACTGTACATTATATTAAAACTAATATTGGCATGCATTACCTGAATTGTGTTGTATTAAACTGGACAGAAAATCCATATGAGGGTGTGTTTGACGATGGATGAGTGTTTGGGGAGGGCAAACATTTCCCCCTTATATTCAGGTCCAGTTCTACATTTTCGGTACAGAACACTAAACCTTTTCAGCTCCTTTGAGAGGTCTGGTTTAATAAGCTGAGCTGAGGGACAGCATAAAGCAGGTACTGTTTAAAGATATGTAATGATCTAATGCAAAATGTCTATCTTTTAGTATTTAAGTGAATTTGTTTTGGACAGGCAAAAATAGCTTAGGGATGGACCATTTTCTATATCAAATTTGTGTAGATGCAATAGCTGAGTAAGAAAAACATCTTAAATATTGGACAAATTTCTTACGTTTCTTAGGTATATTTATGAGAAATTGATGTGGTTTCATAAAAGTAGGTTTTTACAACATTAAAATAAAACTCTGGGAAATTGGGAAATTGTTCTGTATTTAAGGTATTATTTTTGATCTATTATGGCAAAAATTGGTTCATTAGTTGTTAGCTTTTAATGCAGAAATGTAGATTTTATTACTCTTGATTTGTTATTCTTGGTATTAATCGGTTTTCTTTGTAATTCATTGTTTATTGATCTAAATATGGTAACTCATATAGAGTGTATATAGAGGTTTATTACTTGATTGTTTAACCCCTTCCATGAAAGTATACATATATATATATATATATATGTATGTATGTATATATATATATATATATATATATATATATATATATATATATGCTATATATATATATATATATATGTATAGATATATAGATACATATATATGTAATAGAATACATATATATATATATATATATATATATATATATAAAAATGTTTTATATATATATAACGTTTTATACATTATATGTCATTTTATATATAAATGCAGATGAATGGCTGTTTTTTTAAACATATTATTTTGTCCTTTATTCATTTTATTAAACAATTTACTTTATTGTTTTTAGGGAAAGATGAAATGGTGCATTGTTGTTTTGTGTTTTTTCTTCACGTGTTTTGTTTTGTTGCCAATAATCTCAGTGGTAAGTAAGATTTTCACTTTTTTGAACATCATCTTTTAAATGTACAGGTAATCATCAAAGAAAATATATAATTTATTTACATTTAACGATAAACACTATGGGCTCTGTATTAAAGTATTGTTTTATTACTAACTATATGATTTTTTCTGTATATAAATAACCACTTTCTGAAAGCCAGTCAAAAATCCTCTTTGGCACAGAAGTCCTCACATTTCTGGAGTCCCGAGGGAGCATGCTCAGTGTGTGAAATGTGAATCGGCTCTTTGTGAGTGTTGTGTCTCTCTCTCCTCTTAGGGGCCAGAGTTATTCATGAAGGAAGTAAGTTCTTATTTTCATAAGCTCATAAAAAATGGCCAATTAATTCACATCAGCTTTAGCTTCCTCCAAAACTTTACAACTAAAACCTTTCAAACCATTCATGTTTTTGTTATATCCATGTTTTTGCAGAAACGTTGTGTCCACAAAATCCCTAGCCACGTGCAAATGTTTGAGCACCCCAGTCACATGACCTTTTGTTGATTTTCTATATGAAGAGTTCTTAACACAACCTTTGGAAGGAAAAGAAACTTTTATTTTGACAATTTTACTGAACCACTAACATGTCAAATAAGACACTGCAGAAAACTTAGGGTAATTTGAAAATGGTCACAGTCAAATTTATTTATATAGCATTTTTTACAATGGAGCATTGTCTCTAAGCAGCTTTACCATTTCATATTATCTTCCATTTTCTAAGGCCAGTCCCAAATTGAGCAAGCCCAGGGAGACAGTGGCAAGACAAAACTCCCCTAAACGTTATAAGGAAGAAACCAAGACTCAAAAAAGGAAGCCCTCCTCCTTGCTGCACAAACTTTCATTTAAAAATTATTTAAAATGTATTAGTGCTGTCAAATCTTAATAATATTGTATTGCATAATTAATTGGATTTTAACATTTTCCATGTAAAAAGCACTACACAGCCAATCAGAGTAGACAATATTCTCTGACCATGTATTTTGACCTTTTCCATAATCCTGCATTTTTACATAATGTCTTTATTAACAATGCCTTATTAATATGATCTTTTTTTCTGGTAGGTCCCTACGATGAGGCCCTTGCAGTGCCATACTGGCCATACTCAACCTCAGACTTCTGGAACTACATTGAATATTTCCGCAGCATTGGGGCTTACAAACAAATCAATCAGTTAGCCAGGGCTTTCTATGCCCAGCAGCACATTGGTGACACTTTGAGATATGATGTGGCTGATGACAGTGAACGCTAAAGGAATGTGATTCCTCTCTGTGATGATTCCTAGTAATGCATATGAATAACCTGTTTATGTTTATGGTGTAAACACTTCATACAGTATGTGCTGAAATGGGTAGTTACATCAAAGTTATATGTTTTACTGGCATGGGTACATTTATATCTTAAAGATGTATATCAAAACACAAACTTCGCTACTCATTGTAATCATATTATATGGCTGTAACAAGTTATATTCATATTAAAATGCATGTAGCTTACAGTGCTTCATTATGTACCTCAGGGGTGTCATGAAGTCACATATGTGCAAGTCACAAGCAGGCCTCAATTCTTAACCTTCAAGTCTCAAGCAAGTCCAAAATTACTGTGGGAATATTCAAGTAACTCAACTCAGCAAGTCTCAAGTCAAGTCATATGAAATTATGATGCTCTAACTCCAATTTAGGGCGGCACGGTGGCTCGGTAGGTATTAGGTCAATCCCCAGGTGGAGCAACCTGGATCCTTTCTGGGTGCAGTCTTCATGTTCTCCCCATGTGGGTTTACTCCGGGTGTTCCGATTTCCTCCCACAGTCCAAAGACATGCGTGTTAGGTTAATAGGTGTCTCTAAAGTGCTCCTAGTGTGTGTGTGTGTGTGCCCCATGATGGATTGGCACCCTGTCTAGGGCTATTCCTGCCTTGCACCCCGTGCAACCCTGTTCAAGATTAAAAGCATAACAAAGTGAATGAATGAATAACTCCAACTCCAATTTCCTCATTAAAATCACTCAAAAGGCAGTGGTCATAAAGAGTTATTATCTTATGCCACAAATTACCAAAATGACCATTTTAATTGCAAAGTATTCATTACATTAGGTACTTAGGTACTTAAGCTCTTTACAAAAACATGGCCTTTTATAACATAATGCTTTTATGCAGTACTATACAATCTAAAAGGTTTTTAAGTTCCATAAAAGGTAAAGTGAATGTTAAGAGGATTTACAGGCTTGTCCGAAGTAATGAGGATGTATCAAATGTCACGTGTGGGTGTCCGGACAGAGAAACAGAAACAAGATGTTTCAAATAGCATAGCAAGGGTCAGTTAAGGGCTATAAGCTTCGCTACTGAAGTAGTTTATTATCTATCTCTCTTAAGGCAGTGTCCCAAATTGTTTACAAATATGTTACCTATAGGTTAATACTGTTATACATGGCATGTAGAATGTAGGGAATAGTGACTAGGACACTATTTTGGACACAGCCCATAAATGCTGGTGTTGATCCAGCGACTGAAATATTGACTGTGTTCATTTTGACAGGCTTTATATATTATTGTTTACATTTTGATTTTGTCACCTCACGGCTCCATATGGTGACTGTATGAAGTTTGATGTATGAAGTTTGAAAAGACATGGATTAGTCCAATTAATGAATAGCCTCTGATGTTGATTCACTCTATCGGAATCGACTCTCAACTGGAAGCAAACGCTAAAGAGGAGGAACCTGATCACCAAAAGTGCCTGTGGCTCCTGCTTTCCAGTCGGTTACATTTAAACGTGACACTCCGTGTTCCGCAAAGGTGTATGTATCGCTGTGCAGCGTTAAGCCTTTAACTGCTTAAATTATTTCATTTTTGGGTGGTTTTGTCCATTCAGAAGCTATGAAGCCAGCAGTGGATGAAATGTTCCCCGAAGGAGCCGGACCATATGTGGACTTAGACGAGGTTCGAATCGCGTTGCTCTTTGTTTACTTAGGTAGCTCTGTTATCTTACCAACCCGTATTCCGGTAAATTCCAGCCCCTTGTACTGGGATTGGATAATAGTGTCCCGAGTATGGGGATTGATCTAGTAGGTCAAGCTTGCAGCGGGATTGGGGTAGGGTACCAAACTTCATAGAGGGTACTAAGTAGTGTACGAAACCAACACCACAATTGACACGTATTTGACTTCTGTTTTAGTGAGGTAATGCGTGGTTTGTGACGCAGCCTGTTGGTCTGTAGTGTAGGCGGGATGTATCTGAATACGGGTAGGAAATGACAGAGTTTGTTAGCTTTACAGTGTTGTTGCAAGTGAGCTATTTAAATTGTTCTACTAGGAAAGCGATGCAGTGGCATAATGTGAATGCTACAATCAGTTTTGGCGTTACACAGAATATACGTAATTAATTACATTTTGGTCGAATGATTTCCGGTTTAATAAAGTAATGTATACTTATGGAAGCTGTAACCCATTAACCTTATATCTTAGCAAACTAATTAGAAACGTTGTTTTTTCATCAGTATGAAATGAGTAAGAACGGAAGCAGCCACAGCATATAAATTTCCATTTTGAAGAAAAGGCTGTAGACTAAATCATAATGATCTCTTAATGTCTCGTAATTATGACTTGCTGTCTCGTAAGTATGATATAGTATCTCATGTCTCGTAACTTATATTTTGTAATTGTGACTTACATTCTCATTATTATGATGTAGTATCGCATATGTATCTCACATGAATGTTTACTGCACAAGTTGAGAATCATCAGCCGTTTTGACTTAACGTTCTTCTTACCATAAGAAGAAATGTAGAATTGACATTGCCTTGCAGCCTCACAAAGGCTGTTTAAGCAAATTATGCTATGAAAGAAAGACAAACAAACAAACAAGGGTTTATTGACTAATTAGAGGTCTTTTTTACTACAAAAACAATAATCGTCATAATTACGAGTTAATATGACATAATTATGAGAACCTTTGTAGTGTACAGCTTTTTAAAGAAAGTTTCATAGAATGGCTGTAAACCGTATCGCCATTTCTGTGTGTTGACAGGCAGGGGGCAGCACTGGGCTACTGATGGATCTAGCTGCCAACGAGAAGGCTGTGCATTCAGACTTTTTTAATGGTAAGGCACACATTAAGCTTCTGTGGATTGCTGATATTGCTTTGGATGGAGGAAAACAGTCAACGGGTAGAGCTATAGAGTTTTGATGCTAGTGTAGTTCAGCCTGTTCCTGTCATAATGTTGATAGGACGCTCTGACACTTTGGACTTATCATAGAAATGAGAGCTTTCACTGTACATCGGTGTAGGTATGTATAAGGGCCCTGATGATTACAGAAAATCTAATTTCAGTAAGTTTAAATTATAATAGCTAGACAGAGACCCATATACTTAACCCAGACAAGTTCTGAGACTTGGGTGCCTCTGGCATGGCAGACATACACATCCAGAACAAACACAACCTGAACTTTTGGTGTTAGAAAATCATACGGCTGAATTTAATGGCACCAGGAAACCATACTTCTGGATTTTCAGTGCCAAGATCAGAAACGAATGGTGTGAGGAATCCATAGATTTACTCTTTGGATTTACCTTTAATATCAGATACTGCTTCACCACTTCACCACAGGGATACATTTATCGCTCTCCATGTCTCTTGTCTTCTTAGAAGTGTTATTGTGTTGAGATATAGTGATCATAAAAATATATATACATTTTATTTTGGGTTATTTTATTTTGGCTGGAGCCCAGCTTGAGTCTAGTCAGTCATCTGCAACCACTGCTTCGTCTCAGGATGTCCTAAAAAGTGGCAGTTAGAAGACTAAATGAGAGACAGAACACCGTTGTGTAAATCGCTTTTACGGGGCCTCATTGGCTCCAACGCAGCATGGCTTCTCATTTTAAAGCCCGTGTTTCCATGTGGAGTTCCTTCTGTGGGCTGAATGTAGCTGAACACGTGTCACACTAAACTGTCTTTATCTACAAGGCAAGGTGGAACATAGCCAGAGGTAAAACGACTGAGCCCCAGAAAAACTGCAGACATTTCATAGCCAAACCAGCTTAGTGCTATAGTAAAAAAAAACAACAACAACCTAAACAATGTGTAATTGTTCAAGTGTGGTCATTTGCAACTTTACTATTCTGTTGTTTGTTCCACCAGATTTTGAAGATCTGTTTGATGACGATGACCTCCAGTGAAGATTTAAGACCATTTTTGATCCTCTAGAAATTGTTCTGTATTGTAATATTGTAATAAATTATTATTTTGTTGTCAATAAAGCCTTTTTGAAGTCGATATGGGCAGATGTTTCTAAGTAAAGATTCAACACATTCCTGTATGGAAGGTGTAATGACGCTAATCCTTTTTTGTTTTCTTGTCGAAATCTGTTTCCAGCCTAGATTGCAGGTTTTTGCAAATTCCTGAACACCTGTATTGTATATAATTACGTGGTCAATCCGGCGTTAACCTAACGACACAGATGTTCCTCGACTCATGTCTCAGCAATTACTGAAAAACAGGCTTCCTACTGGATAAACTAATAAATATTTAACCTAGTACCTTGAAGAACAGAGGAACAAACCCAAAAACAAGTTTCTACATGAACTTTTGTGTATCTTTTACACACCATTCAATGAGCTTATGAAGCTTATCGAGGATCATTTTAGACTAATTTATGGGAGTGGTGTATGCTGATCCCTTTACTCTGTTCTGCAATGGTCAGGACCCCCCACAGGACCAACACAGATCAGGTACTATTGGGATAGTGGATCATTCTCAGCACTGCAGTAACACTGATGAGTTTGTGGTGTGTTAGTGTGTATTGTGCTGGTATGAGTGGATCAGACACAGCACTACTGCTGGAGTTTTTAAATTCCTCAGTGTCACTGGTGGACTGAAAATAGCCCACCAACCAAAAATGTCCAGCCACTAGCATCCTGAAGGCATCATCCAGTGAGCACTGATGGAGGATTAGAGGATGACTAAGACAAACTGTAAAACATATGAGCTATTGTCTCTGGCTTTACATCTACAAGGTCTACCAATATGGTGAATGTTTGAAATAGAGTGCAGTGAGTGAGCACAGTGTTTAAAAACTTCAGCAGCACTGCTGTGCTGTGTTTGTGGTGGTCCTGACCATTAGACAACAGAGTAAAGGGGACAAACAAAGTATGTAGAGAAACAGATGGACTACAGTCTGTAAATGCAGCTCTAGACGTGCTTCTATATGGTAAGTGGAACTTAAAAAATGGACAGTGAGTGCAGAAACAAGGAGGCGTACCCAATAAAGTGAGTGTTGAGTGTATTTTATCTTTTTACAGGTCATACATGGCTGTGACCCAAACCCAGGTCAGTCACCTGAATGCCTGTGTATGTGATAGTTACAGTGCCTTGCAAAAACCTTTCAACCATTTGCCACATTTCAGGCTTCAAACATAAAGATATGAAATTGTAATCTTTGTGAAGAATCAACAAGTGGGACACAATCGTGAAGTGGAACGAAATTTATTGGATATTTTAAACTTTTTTTAGAAATAAAAAACTGAAAAGTGGGGCATGCAAAATTATTCGGCCCCTTTACTTTCAGTGCAGCAAACTCACCTCAGAAGTTCAGGAATGATCTCTGAATGATCCAATGTTGACCTAAATGACTGATGATGATAAATAGAATCCACCTGTGTGTAATCAAGTCTCCGTATGAATGCACATGCTCGTGTGATAGTCTCATAGTTCCTGTTTAAAAGCGCAGAGATCATCATTGAACCAAGGACACACCAGGCAGGTCCGAGATACTGTTGTGGAAAGTTTAAAGCCGGATTTGATACAAAAAGGATTTCCCAAGTTTAAAACATCTCAAGGAGACTTGTGCAAGCGATCATATTGAATGGAAAACAGCGTAATCAGACCACTGCAAATCTACCAAGACCCTGCCGTCCCCTCTAAACCTTCAGCTCAAACAAGGAGAAGACTGATCAGAGATGCAGCCAAGAGGCCCATGATCACTCTGGATGAACTGCAGAGATCTACAGCTGAGGTGGGAGACTCTGTCCATAGGACAACAATCAGTCGTACACTGCACAAATCTGGCCTTTATGGAAGAGTGGCAAGAAAGCCATTTCTCAAAGATATCCATAAAAAGTTTGCCACAAGCCACCTGGGAGACACACCAAACATGTGGAAGAAGGTGCTTCATGATTGTGTCCTACTTGTTGTTGATTCTTCACAAAAAATTACAATTTCATATCTTTATGTTTAAAGCCTGAAATGTATCAAAAGGTTGAAAAGTTCAAGGGGGCCGAATACTTTTGCAACGCACTGTATGTCATACCCTATTGCTGATGGTAAGGTTTAGGGCAACAATAGTGGAATGTAATACATAAATATATTTCAAAAGCCACACAGCTGCTGGCTGATTCTTGTACCACCATAAAGTTCAAAGCAATGGATTTCACTTCCAAAAAGCTGAGGAAAAGTCTGTCCCAATTCATATCCATGGCTTTGGGAACCACTTCTTATATTATTTGAATAGGTTTTTCTCAAAGGCCAATTTGGAATAATCTTTGCATTTAGCTGATAAATATCATATGCCTGATGTAAATGGAAGCACCTAGTTTCAATATGCTTCACCCTTTTTTGTCGCATGCTTCTTTTCCAATTTTTAAGCAGACCTGTGGACGTTCCTCCTCTCTCCTCTCTCTGTAATTACAGGATCCCATTGGCCTAAGAGAAAACCAATCGCTGTGTTGCTTGTAACTTGGGCAGCATCCCATGGGACGGTGCATTTTGTTTTTAATTATCAACCTAGTGTTTAAAACGTGCCCGGACTCTCACAACTCGTAGTCGAGGCAGAGCTGCTGTTGGTGTTTAGGCCCACATCCTCATCCAAACGTCCTATTCCAGACCTGAACCTTCAAGTCAGTTCTTCAGGTTCTGCCTCTGTCTAGAGGCCTGATCTTCGACATCATCTAGCAGGTAAAATTCATGCACTGTATGTGTAAAAGAGGTACACACTATTTGTGATGTATTCCTACGTATGTGCAGTGATTGTATTTTGATATTGAATTTCCTTAATTGCCAAATCTTGCATAAGGGCACTTGAAGGGAAGCTGGGTAGGTTTAGCTTGATTCAAAGAGTTTTTTCCAAAATCCCATCATGTTTTCTGTCCATCCTAAGGACACAGGTTGAAAATGGCTCGTTGTGGAAGCTCATCCTTCCGTCAGCTATGCACAGCAGTCTTACTGGCAACAGTTGTATTACCAGGTGAGATTGTCTTTTTATGATTTGAGCTAGGGCTGTGAAGAAAAGTTTGATTTGCGGGGGATGATTGATGTAGCATTGGCATGAAGTCTTGTGCAAAAGCTTTAAACATTTTGCTGAAGTCAGTTACGCTCTAACTCCTCAAAATACCAGCAATCCATGATCTGAAATGGTGCCCAAACTTGTGCAAATGTACTATTGTACTATTTATTTTTTCCATCATTATAAAATGTATTTATTAAAATGTGCAGAAATGTCTCATTTATTGTAGAGGTTAACTTAGGAAATCAACAAAACATGTAATTTGACCAGAAGTGGACAAAAATGCATAATATTCTAGATCAATTCTCTGCAGTGAAACTGGTCATAAGCTCTCTTGTTGTTTTACATTTTATCTTTTATCGTGTAAACAGTATCTTTTACATAGTGCAGTTAACAGATCCTCAGTGGGTATAGTCAGTAATATACTTTCTTCACATAAGATGCTTAGATTTTTTTTTTTTTTTAATGAAATAGAAAAATAAACTGTTTCTTTCTGATATGACCTTAAAACAATTCCAATTCACTATTTAATGACCAAGTAATATTTGATTGAGCTTGTAAGTCCCATTTAAGATATGACTCAAGTTTCATTCCTTGAAGTTAATTGGTGTTGCACTTGTTACTTTACATTTCTGGACCAGTCCTTACAATGGGATTTTTCCATCATGTGGTGTAACAGCTTTCAGACCACTTATACAGTACTGTGCAAAAGTCTTAGACCACCATTAGTTTAGATATGCCAATGTTATAATGTAAGTTCAATGTCGGTATATAAGTATTTCTCTGTCTTTTTATTAGAATACAACCAGGAAATACCAGACATTTGTATGCAGTATGAAAATGAAAAATGTATGGCCTCCTTTTACACTTGAGCAATAGCAGCATCTGCCAGCTTCAACTTCAGTCTTTTTGGAAGGGTAGCAGCCAATAAACCAGTTTTTCAAAATGGGAACAGGGTAAAAAGGTTAAGATATGCTAACACTCACAAAGATTGGAATGAAGATCAGTTGAAAAGAGTATACCATTGATAAAACAACGAATCTAATGATGGCCTAAGATTTTGCACAGTACTGTATCAGAGTACAGATAAGCAGTATTTCAGTTTACGTTCCTAACGCCCTCTGTTCATTATACACTTATTCATCTTCAGCATGTAATACAGATAAAATAATGGGTAAGCAATTGCTGGGAATGTAAGTCTCAGCCTGCCAACAGGTCTTGTTTATTTTTCTTTTTTACTTTAGCCTCCAGATATGTGATTTTTTTTACATGTTATTTGATCACAAGAGGAAAAAAAATGTCACAACACAATGTTACCCGGGCCACTTAATGTCGATGTGCATACTTCACATTTTATTCGAACTTTGACTCCATGACTTTAGTTTCGCTCTTAAATTAATCATCTACGCCGCCCAAGGAGGTTGGGTCCCTTTTTGAGTCTTGGTCCTCCCAAGGTTTCTTCCTCATAACACTTAGGGAGTTTTTCCTTCCCACTGTCGCCCTAGGCTTGCTCAGTTTGGGATTGGATGTAGTTATTAGGAGATAATCTAAACTTGTAAAGTTGCTTTGAGACAATGCTCCACTGTAAAAAGCGCTATATAAATAAATCTGACTTGACTTGACAACATAGTGACCCACGAAGTCAGACTGTACTGATCAACAAGAACTTAAATAGTGCGGTCCACTCTGAAGGAGTAAGTATATTGGCCTCCGCGACACAGCTGGGTAATTATCACTGTGTTTGGAAAACTCCCTAGATAACCCAGTGGTGTTTGGACATCCTGTTGTTACTGGTTAAGTGATAACTGAGTGTCTGCTTATGGAATAATTCCTATCTGATGTACTGCAATCTATTACAGGCTTTAGTATGTCTTACATTTTTGCACTATTAACCATCTGACACAAGCACACTGACTTGCTCCATGCCCCTAGTAGAGGAACATGCAAACTGCTGAAAGGTACTGTGATAGTAACAACAGGGTCTGAGGTCATAGAGGATATCATCTTCAACTAAAGTACCGGTAACAGCCAGGAAGTGCATACCGCTTCCTCTCCTTATTTTTTCCAGAGATTCATTAGAGTCGCCTGCGGGGATAGCAGCTCCTGCTCTTTGTAGGTTTTATAGTTTGCAGTAAGGCCCACAAACTGCAGCCCCCTGTTGTTTCCAGCCTAAAAGTGCTGATGTGTTCCGTTTGATGATTAATCTCATACAGTGGCACCTGCATATTAACGTCCCCCTCACCATCGCCACCCCAAAGCCATAAAATTACAGCCTGCTAGGTAAGCATGTTCTGCTTTGCTGTTAACACGTGCAACATCTGGTTAGGTTTCTGACACCCCCCATTTTCCTCCCTCCTACCTCTTTACAGAGTTTCTCCTGGCTGTCCCGGTGACCCAGCACTTGAAGGACGATGGTAAAACGTTTTTCATTTTTTTGGAGTGTTGTGACATGGGGATTCATAAGAACAGAATTTGAATAGAATGACCTTGTTCAATATGAGATGCTTGTATCCTGCGTCTGCACCAGTATGCGCTGTCAAGTTGGTTAAAAAATGTAATTCAGTTGAATTTGAACAAATGAATGTGAATTTTAAGTGTACACTCCTGGTAAAAAAAAGAAAACAACTAACATTGCAAACTATTAAGATTTTAACAGTCCTAACAACAAATTATTGGTCAATAAATGAGCAAGAACTAAGAAAATGTACTTCTGAAACCTGTGACATCATTTACTCGTCACTGCTTATTGCTGCACTGAATTGTTGGGGGGAAAAGCTAGAAACAGGGAACTGTATTCACATAGTCTTATTGTGAACAAAGATAAATCATGAACATTTTAAATGTTTGATATACAGTACTGTGCAAAAGTATTAAGCCACCATTAGATTTGTTGTTTAGGAATGGTATAATAACCATGTATAACATTGTCAATCCAAAAAACCTGGATTCGCCACTCCATAATACTCTTTTCCAGTCATCTTCATTCCAATCATTAGCATATCTTAGCCTTTTCACCCTGTTCCCCTTCCGAAAAAAGTGGTTTCTTGGCTGCCACCCTTCCAAAAAGACCATTCCTGATTAGACTTCTTCAGACAGTAGAAGGGACAACTTGGCTGAAGAAGCTGTCAGATGCTGCTATTTCTCAAGTGTAAATAAATACTAAATACTAACCACTTTTTTAATTTTTTTATTTTTTTTAATACCGCTTTCAAATTTCCTGCATTTTCTGGTTGTATTCTAATGAAAGCACTGAGAGAGAATTATGTAGGGTCATTATACCATTGCTAAAACAATAGCTAATCTAATGGTGGCCTTTTGAGACCATGTGAGACTTATGCATAGTACTGTATATGCGATCGGATGTTGTTTGGACGGACTTCATGTGGGACCTGCACTGCTACTGCACTGTGATTGGAGTTTTATAGGGGAAATGCATTTTTGTTTTTGTGGTGGCCCTCAGTTTTGTTTCTGATGCAGATATGGCAAAGGCAGGTGCTGCAGCTTCTTTGAAGAGACTCGTTCGCAACAGGAGAAACATCAGCTGGTACAAGCAACACTCTGATTTCTGGAACTGGTACAAGTTCTTCACCGACAATGGCAACCAGGAGGGCGTGCGTACAGCTGCTTTTTATGGTGTTGCTTTCTTAAGGCTGAAGCCTTGAATTCTGTTTGGTGCTCTGTTGTACTATTCAGTCCCTTTTTAGTCACATTCCAGCTTTTGATTGTTCCGTCAGGTTGTGCAGCTGGACCGTGTGTATCTGGCATACCTGCAGAACAAAAACCGTGCCGAGGCTCAGCGTTCCTACAAGCTCTACCTGCAGCACCTGGGAGAGATCTACAAGTCATGTGCTGAGTCTGAAGACCCAAACTGTGTCGCCTCTTACACCAGCCGGCAAAGGGCCGGTGCTGAGCCCCCAAAACCTGCTCCTGTCAAGTCCTGTGACCCTTACAGGGATCCATATTGTCTCTCTTCTCGGGGATACACGTATCCGTATGTAGCCCCTTCCTCTGCAAAGTCACCTGCTCCTGCTTCTGCACCAGCCCCAGTCAACAGTCCGGCCTACATCCGCAACCCTGTAATGAAGCAACCAATGTCAGGCCAGTATTATTATGCCCCCATGGTGCAGTCCTTCCTATCCCCTGAGCAAAAAGCCGAGTTGCTGCACATCTGTGGGTCTGAAGATGTCGAATGCCTGCAGTACCATTTGCGTGGGGCTTATGGCCACAAGCCTGCTAGCGTACCTGCCCCATCCTACACCCATCTGGGCTGCGACCCTAAGAATGATCCGTACTGTGTTTCCCAGCAAGTACAGAAAACCCCAGCTGGCATGTACCGCCAGTACCCCAGCTGTGATCCCCGGGTTGACCCGTATTGTGCCTATTCTGCTTCTCAGAAAGTGGAGGCACCTTCTGCTCCGTCCTCCCAGGAGAAAATGTGCAACCCTCTGTATGATGACAACTGCAATCCGCTGACAGCTACCAGGTTTGCAAGCTTGGCTTCTGCTTCTAAAGATTCAAAAGATGCTTCTGCAGCAGGTGCTATGCTTGGCAACCACCATTATGACCCGTACGCCATGTACCAGGATGCTGCTGCCTCTTCCGCCTTGCGTAGGCCCCTACCTGCCACACACCAACTGCCCCAACACCTTCAACCTCCCAGCATGGAGGAGAACATCCACCCACTGGGACCTCCTGGCAAGACCAAGGATGGTTATGACTGCTTCATTGGCTATGATGAAGAGTGTTACCCAGTGGGAGCCCAGAGCATGCCCAGTGTTGTTCCAAACAGGCAAGTGCCTCACCCTGCTGAGGCCTACGAGCCTCACGTCAACCCTGACGGCACGAGAAAAGATGTGATTGAGCCTGACCCCGACTGCGACCCAGAATATGACCGCAATTGTCGCCTGCGCCGCTATGAACCTGAGCCTGAGGTGCCCAATCCTCATGTGGACCAACACGAGCAACGACATGTTCAGGAACGTCTCGAACGTGTCCAGCACAGGGAAGAGATCTACCCTGAACAACAGGTAGAGAATCAAGGCTACGACCAGCAGCAGTATGACCGCTATATGAGTGGCCAGGAGGACCCGTATGCTACTTACGGTCCACCTGAGCAGGGTGGCCTGAACTTCCAGGACATGATGAGGGAGTATGGAGGGCGCTTCCCTGGGCAAGACGACCATCGTGCTTATACAGGAGAGTACAAAAAGAAATAAGAAGCTGAGAGAGCAGCTTATTTAGAGCAACAGGACAGTGTCAGGGTTCTAGATGGGTATGAAAATGAATGCTGATTACAAACAGACATCAGATTGAATCAGCAGTGAAAAAAAGACCACCAGGTGTCTGATGTAACAGTGTCCTTACCAAACCCTTGTTGCTTTGGTCCAAATCACCTGTAAGAAAAGTTATTTACATTAAACAACTGTTGGTATATCAGATTAAACGTTGAGTGCTAAATTGTAAAAAGCAGGCCAAATACAGATATACTGCAATTGCAACCTGCTTTCTCATTCTTTTTTTTTTTCTGTAGCAGCTCCATTTCAGTTTGAAGAAATATTTAATAACCTTTTCAAACCTGTGCTTGCTTGTAGTCATTTGCTTTTATGTGTTTATGTGATTTCTATGAGGAAAAATCTTTTTGATTGTCTTGAATAAAAACATTCACAACCTTAACCGATGAGATGTCTGAGCTTACTCTACAGCGACTAAAGTCATTTCATATTACACTGACATCGGACTACAGGAATGATCCGTGAATGAATTTCACTATGCACAGGGGCGATTGTTGGAATTTTCAAAATCTTTGCGAAGAACAAAGTTATATGATTGATAGAGTTTATTTAACACTGCATCAGCATCAATGGCTAGTCAGGAAGGGAGCAACTCTACATCGATACTAGTTGATTTAAAGTGACCAGTTAACCTAACGCCTGTCTTTGGAGTGTCAGAGAAAACCAGAGCACCTGGAGTAAGCCCACACAGACACGGGGAGGACATGCAAATTCCAAGGTCAGGACTGAACCACTTTATGACATTAACAAATTTGAATTCATACAATTTAAAGCAGATTGGGTGGAAAAATACATTGGACACATGTAAAAGTCTTACCACACTTCCAGATGTGTCATATTTAATTTGGTTCCCTCCAGAGGTTGTATATTTTTCATTTAGATGGACAAAGTATGTATATGATTAGAGTGCACAGCTTTAAAAAAGAACCTGTAGCACTTCCCAATATTGTTATCTCCTATATCTAACAAATATTGTTTAAGGTTTTTGACATTGTCCACAACACTGTAACAATATATTTTGTCAATTGGTAAGCGGGATCTCTTCTCCATTTAACTCTTGAAAAATAAAATGAGTAATAATTTAATTATTTCAGCATAATGAGTTAACTAAAGACGTATTGATGGCTAAATCTGAGCTTACAGTGTGTAGAATCTGAATATGTAGCCTAATTAAACATTAATAATTTGGAAAATATTAATAATTCATGTATTGGTGATGAAGACAATTTTCACGATAATATATTGTTCAAAAATATGTGAAACTTGTAACAATATAAACAAAAAAATAATACAATCTCTGTTTTGTAACTTATTATAAAAACCACATTTTGTGATTTTTTTTTTTGTGAAGTCTGGGTTGGGGTCAAGACCGAAGTAACAAAGTGTTGATGTTTAAAACATTGAAAAAAGAAAATCATTATGATTTTGGTGCATACGTTAATAAATGATATTTTAATACCCAAGTTGTTTATTTTGTAATAAAGTATTTCTAACATGAATTTATAACATGGGGACTTAAAAGTTCCCTAATTGAAAAACAGCCCAGCAACAGCCTCAAACAGTCAGACTCCAAACTCAATCCTGGCCAAGACCAAAGAGCTGTCGAACGACACCAGGAAGAAAGTTGTAGACCTGCACCAGGCTGGGAAGAGTGAATCTACAATAGGCAAGTAGGTTAAAAAAAAAAAAAAAAAAAAAAAAAACAAAAACAAAAAAAAAAAAAAAAAAAAAAAAAAAAAAAAAAAAAAAAAAAAAAAAAAAAAAAAAAAAAAAAGGTAGGTTGGGGTGAAAAATGGAACTGTGGGAGCCAATTGTAAGAAAATTGGAAGGACATACAAGATCATTGATAATCTCCCTCAATCTGGTGCCCCACGCAAGATGGGGTCAAAATGATCATGAGAACGGTGAGCAAAAAATCCCAGAACTACATGGAGGGACCGATGAAAGACCTGCAGAGAGCTTTGGACCCAAGTATCAAAAGGCTACCATCAGTATGCACTAGCACTACGGCGAGAGAGGAACTCAGATCCGGCAGTGCCAGGCGTGTCCCCCTGCTTAAGGCCAGTACATGTCCAGGCCCGTCTGAAAGTTTGCCATAGAGCATATGGCTGATCCAGAAGAGGATTGGAAGAATATCATGTGGTCAGATGAAACCAAAATAGAACTTTTTGGTAAAAACTCAACTCATGGTGTTTGGAGGAAGAAGAACGCCATACCTACTGTGAAGCATGGGGGTGGAAACATCATGCTTTGGGGCTGTTTTTCTGCAGAGGAGACAGAACGACTGATCCGTGTTAAGGGAAGAATGAACGGGGCCATGTATTGTGAGATTTTAAGCCAAAACCTCCTTCCATCATTGAGAGCATTGAAGATGGAACGTGGCTGGGTCTTCCAGCATGAAAATGATCCAAAACACACCGCTCGGGCAACGAAGGAGTGGCTCCATAAAAAGCATTTCAAGGTCCTGGAGGGGCCTAGCCAGTCTCCAGACCTCAACCCCATAGAAAATTTCTGGAGGGAGTTGAAAGTCCATTTTGCCCAAGGCAGCCCCAAAACATCGCTGCTCTAGAGGAGATCTGCATGGAGGAATAGGCCAAAGTACCAGCTACAGTGTATGCAAACCTGGTGAAGACTTTTGAAATCTGTCATTGCCAACAAAGGTTATGTTACAAAAGTATTGAACTTTTGTTATTGACCAAATACTTATTTTCCACCATAATTTACAATTAAATTCTTTAAAAATCCTACAATGTGATTTCCTGGATTTATTTTCTCATTTTGTCTCTCATAGTTGAAGTGTAGCTATGATGAAAATTACAGACCTCTCTCATCTTTCTAAGTAGGAGAACTTCAGAGCACAATCAGTTGCTGACTAAATACTTTTTTGCCCTACTGTATAATCTTTGTTTACCTTTAATTACATTGACTTTAGTGGTGGTGATTGTCCTTATTGTAACATTCAGCAAATCACTCTGAAAAGCATTACACAACCTAATGCAATCTTTTTTGTTTTTTAATAGCCCTATGAAATTCACGCTATAGGTGAAATATTACTAAAGACAGTTCAATCAATTATTGATGGGCTAATAATGCTGTGACATAATAAGGTCCTTAGCCACCTAACACATACAGGTAATAGTTACACATTGAGTAGAAGGCTCTACACTATGATAATCCCTTGTCTCCATCTAGTGGATAAAGAAGATCAAACCATATACAGGCCTAAAGAAACTACTACTAATTTAGAACACATAAATACAAACATCCACCACTGAAAGTTTTATGTTACAATAGTATAAATAATACTAATAGTACTCTAGTGTATTTCCAGGGTGTCACATAAATGTATATACACACTAACAGCTTTTAACTCAACTTGTTGATTGAGTTCCAGTTAGTTTGGGACAATTCTGGTATTTTCATCTATTGTAACAATTTTTTCTGATATCTGACTGACATAAGGATAAGTGATTTGTTCAAATTTGCAACATCAGAGATGTTCCAGTCAGATCTGACCGACCACAAAAAATGATTGGGAGTAAATGGACATGCAAATCTAATGATATGTCTCATCTCAGATCAGGTCTGAAATTCAATGGAAATAAAAGGAAGTGAATTTTGTGATGATGACTAGGTGAAAAGGTTGTTTAAAAGCTGCAATACAACAATTGGTAAATTATTAATATTTAACTAGATGAATGAAATGTCTTTCACAGCTAAAGTGGATTCCAGTTGCTAGGCTATTGCTACATGGTCAATAAGGTGGAATAGGTTTGGTAAGCGAAGACTATGGTGTTGCTACATGGTTGCTAAATGTTTACTATGGTGTTGCTAAGTGGCCGCTAAAGGGTTTCTAGGAGGTTGCTGTGGTGTTTCCAATGTGTTTTAGGTGGTTGCTATGGTTTCCAAGGGGGTTGCTAGGTTGATGCTAAGTGGTTACTATGGAATCCCAGGTAGTTACTATGGTGTTGCTAAGTGGTTTCTCTGGTTGGGCTAAGTGGTTGCTCGGTGGTCACTATGTTATCCCCGATGGTTGTGAAGGTGTTGCTAGGTTGTTGCTATGATGTTGCTAGGTGGTTGCTCTGGTAGGGCTAAGTGGTCACTATGATATCCCTGATGGTTGTGAAGGTGTTGCAATGTAGTTGTCAAATGTTTGCTAGGTGGTTGCTATGGTGTTACTAGGCGCTAGGTTTGTGGTTGCTATGTTTTCCTAGGTTGTTGCTATGGTGTTGCTATGCAGGTGGTATGGCTTTTCAGATGGTTGCTATGGCATGTATCAGGTAGTTGCCAAGTGGTTGTTGTGGTATCCCATTTGATTGGTGGTTTATTTCTGGTGTGTTTGTGCCCTTGTGAAATGTGAAGGGTGCCAAAACTTTCACACCCCATTAATTCCTATGGGAAAAAATCCGCAAAGATCCATTGGAAACCGTGTGACCAATCAAAAAACTGTATACAAGCCCGAATCACACAATCAGAACGAACAATCTAGAGTGGGAGCAGTGTCGATATCTCGAAAACTGGGGGACAAATTACACGGCAAAAATTGTGCAGAAAAATAAGAATAAAGAAGAATAACAATATAAATCGGATAGTCCACCAAGATGTTACATTATCTTATAGACTACATTTTTTCAGGTCTTGTGGCTGCTTGAACTGCTCAGCATTGTAGAGGAGTCTCATGGACAAGATGCTAGTTCTTGGCAGGGCCAGCAGGGCTCACTGTTGACCCCATGACCAATCTCTCCTCCCTCAGAGGAGGAGAGCCAGTCTTGCCTGCATGTGATGCCTAACTTCGTCAGAAGTCAGGGCTGGGATTTGAATGCAGGTCAGCGATCTGTGTGCTATAATAATATTAATGTGAATTTAGCAGTGCAGAGCTTTTATGACAGCATTTGCTGCAGGTGACTGAAGCGCACTTTGATGATTTTATCCGTTTAATTAAAACATGAAACCCTGAATATCTAAAGGATGGAAAATAGCATTCCTTTATCTATTTCCTGCAGAAAGGTCAGAGGATGTTTCATCCCAGGCCCGGTTCAAATAGTTTAGCAACTTCACTGTAGCCTTTTCACTGTGTGTACTGATTACAAAATGCCAACACATTCCAAGTCAAACTATCTGTTGCTAAATGTCATTATCAAATTACCTTACCCCCTGATTCATTTTTAAAACTTTACAGCGAGCCAGTGCTGATTAGTGCGAATCACAGCTATTAGGCAAAAAAGGCTTCTAGTGGTGAGTGAAAGTTTGTGAACCCTTTAGAATTTTCTGTATTTCCGCATAAATGTGACAAACTGAAATGAATTTAACTGTGGTAGGCCCTTTACATTTAAAAGACTGTGTGAAAAGATTATTATTTATAATTAACATTAGACATCCCTTTGCGAATACGCAAAGGAAGCAGCTTAGTGAGCTACAGTACTGAGCAAAACTCTTAAGCCACCATTAGATGTTGTTTTAGCAACGGTATAATGACCATACAGTATACAGTGGTGGTTATTGAAACTTTGTGAACCCTTTAGAATTTTCTATATTTCTACATAAATATGACCTAAAACATCATCAGATTTAAACACAAGCCCTAAAAGTAGAAGAGAACCCAGTTAAACAAATGAGACAAAAATATTATAATTGGTAATTTATTTTTTGTGGAAAATGATCCAATATGACATATCAGTGAATGGCAAAAGTATGTGAACCTCTAGGATTAGCAGTTAATTTGAAGGGGGAATTAGAGTCAGGTGTTTTCAATCAATGGGATGACAATCAGGGTGTGAGTAGACACCCTTTTTTATTTAAAGAACAGGGATCTATCAAAGTCTGCTCTTCATAACACATGTTTGTGGAAGTGTATCATGGCAGAATAAAGGAGATTTCTGAGGATATCCCCCCCCCCCCCCCACCCCCCACCCACCCCCACCCCCCCCCCCCCCCCCCCCCCCCCCCCCCCCCCCCCCCCCCCCCCCCCCCCCACCCCACCCCGCACCACCCCCCCCCCCACCCAACACCCCCACCACCCCCCCCCCCCCACCCCCCCCCCCCCCCCATCACCCCCCCCCCCCCACACCCCCCCACCCCCCCACCCCCCCCCCCCCACCCCACCACCCTCCCCCCCCCCCCCCCCCCACCCCCCCCCCCCCACCCACCCCCCCCACAGAAAAAATAGTTTGTTTGATGCTCAATCAGGGGCTGGAAAAAGGTTACAAAACCATCTCTAAAGAGTTTGGACTCCACCAATCCACAGTCAGACAGATTGTGTACAAGTGGAGGAAATTCAAGGACCATTGTTACCCTTCCCAGGAAGTGGTCGAGTGGACCAACAAAGATCACTCCAAGAGCAAAGTGTGTAATAGTTGGCAAGGTCACAAAGGACCCCAGGGTAACTTCTAAGCAACTGAAGGCCTCTCTCACATTGGCTAATGTTAATGTTTATGAGTCCACCATCAGAAGAACAGTTGAAACACAATGGTGTGCATGGCAAGGGTTGCAAGGAGAAAGCCACCCGTTCTCCAAAAAGAACATTGCTGCTCTCATCTGCAGGTTGCTGAAGATCACATGGACAAGCCGAAGCAGAATGTTTTGTGGACAGATGAGACCAAAATAGAACTTTTTTGGTTTACATAAACAAAAGCGTTATGTTTGAACAATGGAAGACACTGTATTCCAGCCATAAGAACCTTTGTGTCTGTTTTGCTGCATCTGGGCCAGGATGTCTTGCCATCATTGATGGACCAATGAATTTGCATTATATCCAGAGAATACTTAAGCAAAAATATCAGGACATTCTGTCCATGAACTGAATCTCAAGAGTAGGTGGGTCATGCAGCAAGACAACAACCCTAAGCACACAAGTCGTTCTACCAAAGAATGGTTAAAGAAGAATAAATTTAATGTTTTAGAATGGCCAAGTCAAAGTCCTGACCTCAATCCAATCGAAATGTTGTGGAGGAACCTGAAGCAAGCAGTTAATGTGAGGAAACCCACCAACATCCCAGAGCTGAAGCTGTTCTGTATGGAGGAATGGGCTAAAATTCCTCCAAGCCGGTGTGCAGGACTGATCAACAGTTACAGGAAACGTTTAGTTGCAGTTATTGCTGCACAGGTGGGGTCACACCAGATACTGAAAGCAAAGGTTCACATACTTTTGCCACTCACTAATATGTAATATTTGATCATTTTCTTCAATAAATAAATGACCAATTATAATATTTTTGTCTCATTTGTTTAACTGGGTTCTCTTTATCTACTTTTAGGACTTGTGTGAAAATCTGATGATGTTTTAGGTCATATTTATGCAGAAATATAGAAAATTCTAAAGGGTTCACATCTGGCAGCTTCACTAGGATGCCAAGTTGACCCTTCTGAATGTGGTTTCAAGCTTCTTCAGACTGTAGAAGGGTCAACTTGGCATCCTAGTGAAGCTGCCAGATGCTTCTATTGCTCAAGTGTAATGGGGAGCTCACACTAAATACTCTCCACTGTAGCCTATGGAAGCCATTTTTTCTGATTGTATCATAATAAAGAAACTGATAAATAGTTATATATGATCACTATACCTTTACTAAAACAACACATTTAATGGTGGCATGGTAGCCTAAGACTTTTGCACAATACTGTAGTTAGGCAGCACATCAACACAAGATACAAAAACATTGTCAGGCAATAACGTATTGAACAAGCCAACTAAAAAAATCTTCAGAATGAGAAGATGATAGGAAAAAGGTGACAGTATTCAAGTGAGACAGCCTGCTCCTGAGCTCTACAGCACCAAATGGTGCGGTGGCCGACTCAGGAACTGCAGATGTCACAATCAGAACCTAATTATTATTTTTCTTTTACGCTGTATGCACTGCAAAAGAATGTACATGTACTTAAAACAAATAAAGCAGATACAAATAAAAATACAAATATAAATAAAAAATACAAATAAAAGAAGTCTTATCTTGTAATTTCAATACCAAGCAAAATAAATGTGATTTATTTAAAGCATACAGATTGCTCTCTTTTTGCTGTTGTACTTTACTGTCACTGCCTTGACAAAAAAGCTTAAGAGAGACAAAATTACAAGCAGCTAGTGGTGTTGCTTCACATTTCTCCTGGATTTGACCCTTGTCTTAGTTACTGTGCGCAGAGTTTGTTTTTTCCCCTCGAGTCCATGCTGTTTTCTTGCAGATTTCCTCTGATTGCCCAAAAACATATCATTGCATAACTGAGCAAATGTATGATACATTATGGTTGACTGGTGACTTCCAACCTTGTTACAACCTCTATCCACATGTCCCCAAATCAGGATAAACTGCTAAAAAGAAAACACAATCCTGAGCCATCGACATCTAAATTGATTTCTGCACAGGCACAAAACCAATGTTCTAGGTACTTTCTTGAACAAAGCCAAGGGCCATGAAAAACCAAAGGATCTGTGATTCCATTTGCAGAGTGCCTTATTTCATCTAAAGCATCTGAGTAAGTGTGCTGAACTACCTCAGCAAGCCACTGAGAGAAAGAACTACCATCCAGGTCATATGGAATAAGTATTAATGCATCATTGCACCTGCCTAGTTTAAGTAGAATTTATAAATGACTTGCAAATGCATGCTGGATCATTCACTGTAAATGTAGCCAACGGTGAAGCTAAAAACACTGAAGAAAAAGGATTGCATGTATTTGAAGGGTTCAGGTTTATCTTAGAGCTGCAGACGATCCCAATTAGTCTGTGTAGCAATATTTTCTTATGTGCTCTTTCGCTAACAGGCAAATGCCATGGGTCCAGGATTACCACATGATGCAGTTAAAAAAATGTTTTAATTAATATGATGGCACGATTACAAGAATTTTCCATGATTTGTCTTCCTAATCCTGTCGAAAGAAAAGACAGCAGTATGGAATTATTTTCTTTAAGACACTCTGTGTAAGTTATTGGTGGATTCTGGGTTGCTAAATGCTGGCAAAGACCACGTTATTAGGTACACCTGTTCAACTGCTTGTTCACACAAATATCTAATCAGCCAATCATATGGCAGCAACTCAGTGCATTTAGGTATGTTTAGGTATGTAGAATGAAGAATGGGGAAGAAAGGTGATTTAATTAACAGTTGTTGGTGCAAAATGTTCTGGGCTGAGTATATCAGAAACTGCTGATCTACGGGTTATCCCTAGGGTTTACAAAGAATGGTATGAAGAATAAAAAAATATTCAATGAGCGGCGGCAGTGAAGCAATCGGTCCATCAGTCATCCATCAGTCAGTGCCGCTCCCAAGTTAAACAGAGTTCAGAGAGTTGTTCATAGCTTGAATGAAATCCCTGGACAAACATTAGCAGTGCAGCACCATCTTCTTCTTCACTTAATAACAGACAGTGAATCAGGGGAAATAAAGAGGATTACGGAGATTCTGGTTGTAGCACTGGCTTTGATTAAACATTGTATTCACCAGGGCCCTTCTTAATAAATTGGCTTGAAGAGGAGAATGTGTAAATATACCACTTGTGACACCAGAAAAATCATCCTAAAGACTTAACGGGATGAATACCGATAAGAGCTGCTGAGCAGGCCAAACTCTAGAGACGTTAAAACCTAGTGGGCTACAACAGGTAATCTCCCGTTTTAACGATGGCCCGACTTCTGATATTTTGATGGGAAAACCGATATTACACCTGAACACAAATTCAGCAGAATCCGTACTCTGAATTTTTGGAAATTTGTAGTTTTCCTGGGCAAACGATATACGGAGTGATAAACGGTGGGGAAATGTACTGTGAAGTATGGGGGTGAAAAACTTCATGCTTTGGGGCTGTTTTTCTGCAGAGGGGACAGGACGACTGATCCGTGTTAAGGGAAGAATGAACGGGGCCATGTATCATGAGATTTTGAGCCAAAACCTCCTTCCATCAATGAGAGCATTGAAGATGGAACGTGGCTGGGGCTTCCAGCATGACAATGATCCAAAACACACCGCTCGGGCAACGAAGGAGTGGCTCCGTAAAAAGCATTTCAAGGTCCTGGAGTGGCCTAGCCAGTCTCCAGACCTCAACTCCATAGAAAATTTGTGGAGGGAGTTGAAAGTCTGTGTTGCCCCAAAACATCACTGCTCTAGAGGAGATCTGCATGGAGGAATGGGCCAAAATACCAGCTACAGTGTGTGCAAACCTTACAGTGTGCAAAGACTTACAGGAAACGTTTGACCTCTGTCATTGCCAACAAAGGTTATGTTACAAAGTATTGAGCTGAACCAAATTTATTGACCAAATACTTATTTTTCACCACAATTTACAAATAAATTCTTTAAAAATCCTACAATGTGATTTTCTGGATTTTTTCTGGGTCATTTTCCTCAATAAATAAATGACCAAGTATAATATTTTTGTCTCATTTGTTTAACTGGGTTGTCTTTATCTACTTTTAGGAATTTGTGTGAAAAAATGCTACCCTATTAAGCCACCAAGTTTTCAGACCGGTCAATAATCCTACTGACAGGGTCACCTTCCCTGCTGTCTCCTCAGCTGGGAGCTCACCTTGCCTGGGGATTTTACTCTTCTGATGCCTCGTTGCTAATTGTTATTGCTCCGTTGATTTGTTAACCTCATTGCCAGTCTTTTAGTCGGCCAAAAGCGCATGACATGCGATTGACATGCTGATGCCCTATTTTGAACAATCAGAATTGCAATGCCGGAGGATGTACAACCGGTCTGTTATTACAACTGCCTGTTATTCATTGCAGACTGGACTTCATGCACTTCCCGTCGCAAAAAATCGTCAATCACGCACAATTTTTCAAATTTGCATATGTGAATAGACACTATACATGTACGTATATCTTTATCCACATTGTAAATGTGATTGTACGATCATTAGGGCTGCTCAGTAAAACACATTATGAAAGCATCAGGTATGAATGTCACTGCCTTTTTTGTAACCTTGTTAAGTTGCCAAATTTGCCTTTCGCCAAAAATAGCCCTTACACAGTTGTAGGTGAGATAATGAGGTTAGACACATTATGTGAACGGGGTGCCTAATCCTTTGCTTAAGACTGCAGGGGCCTTTTCCCCCACTGTTGAATGATTTCAGGACGATGTTTGTTGTACTCTGTATTTTCCAGTGATCTTGTGTTATTTGTTTCACTGGTGGTGTTTACAGAACAGCCGCAACACCACAGCAGTAGGTCATCCAAGGAACCCTTGCATGATGGATGATACTTATTTTGCTCTCAGCTTTGAACTGTTTCGGTGTTTATCTTGATAACCTCTTTTATGTGCCATCATTTATCTTGCCTAGCCAAGCTGATTTACCACATGTATCAAATGATTAAATACTGATTTTTACTTAACGATCAAGGTGCTTTGTTATATATATATGGATAATGAATTTTACATGGACTCATGGGCATTATGACGTTATTGGGGATGGTTTGGGGGAGGCTGAACTACAGTATCTGTATCAAAGACCTGATTGCAGATAGTTATGTAAAAAATATGTAATTTTTCTCTAAACCTTTGGGAACCTAATCCCATCAGAGCTCAACAGGTTCCTACTGTTTTCACAGTCATCCATTATCCAGCTGGCATCGTTCTTTTACCCATTTGAGCCTTTTTCCTTTACCAGTCTTACACATGATTTTAAGTCCAGCATATCTGGGCCATCGTTTCTGTTGCAGACTCCACAGGAATATATTAGTGCTCAGTGGTTGTTCTTTCCTCCCTGAGGGGACTTAATGGGGATTTAATCTCCTTTATTTTTCATTTAAGCATGAAGTTTCTCTTAAAGTTTCTCTTAGAGTTAGATCAAATGAGACATAAGTACATTTTAGATTAATGAGCGAAAACTAAGTTTACCAAATATGTTTTTAGCTTCAGAATAAAACAAAAGAAAAGCACCCCATTTTATCCTTGTAATCCTGGTGAAGGTTCTAGGGTAAGGGGTTGGGGGGCCCGAGTCTATTCCTGAATTAACTGGGTGCAGGCAGAGTGTACCCTGGACAGGACATCAGTCCATCACAGGTTACATCCGATCTTTGCTAGCCCACAACCGCTGAGATTCAGGTTTGAGTCCCAGTGGTGCTATCTGCATGGGTCAGGAGTCACAAGCAGTCATGAGGTAGGGGTGAATGGTCAGGAAACCATCCCCCAAAGTTGCAACAGTGACCCCTACCCAGTCCTGTAAAGCTTATGCATGAACCCTGTGTTCCCTGTGTTTGTGGCCATGACCATGAAAAAGCTGGATTGACACATGGAAGGGGAAAAGGGTCAAATGTAAGTAGCTATGTAGGATGACAGGG
The DNA here is from genome assembly GCA_025084515.1 of Ancistrus triradiatus. Taxonomy (NCBI): domain Eukaryota; kingdom Metazoa; phylum Chordata; class Actinopteri; order Siluriformes; family Loricariidae; genus Ancistrus; species Ancistrus triradiatus. The sequence continues at coordinate 56,436 of JAJAGP010002308.1, read as the reverse complement.
GTCAAAAATGGCAGAGAAATGTACATCATCCTGACTTCTGAAGTATGGACTATCAAGATTAACAACAATAGACTGACTGGTTTCTATTGAAAGCTGGTTTATTTTGTTTTTTCATATATTGTGACCTAAGGAAAGATAATATTTTTATACTTTATTAACTAGGACAGCATGTTTCAACTCTGCTAACACATTTACAAAGGCTTCTCTGTTAATATATTAGCATTTATTGAAATTAGCTAACAAAAGGAATGGCTGATGAAGGTGGGGCTTTACAATTTTCATCTGTGAGATAGTAAATAAAATCAATTATTTCAAAACAAAGAAGCTTCCAAAGTTGTAAATACAAATGTAGTTACAGAAATCACAGAAGGACAATATGCTTGTTGTTGTGGTTCAAGAGTTTAATTCAAGAGTTTTATTGATAAAATATATTTCATGTATTGCATCCATTTAACTTCTGATATTTTTAAAAAATTGTGAGAAATAATATAATGTACCTGTTTTACTCATTTCTGGGGCTAAGAATATTTCGGAGATACCAGCTGTGCCTGTTTGGCTCTGACACTGGATTTGTCAATTTAACAGTAACTTAAGCCTCTATAAAAAAGTGTACCATGTATTACTCTGTGCAGAAGACGTAAAAGGCATAGAAAAGGTATAATGTGTTAATGTAATTGCAGAGTGGCCGGTACCTGAGCCATCAATAAAGGTAAAAAGCTCAGCCTTTTCTTAAGAATAAGCTGAGCTTCAGCAAAAAAACGGTAAAACCACACTCAGACAGCTTCATACAATCAGGACAAATTGAAGCGTTGTTCTTCTTTGCTCTTTCGTCCACAGCAATCAAACTTCACAAAATGGACAGAGAAATATGTCATCCACTTTGCCAGCTGTTGTTATTACACAGGTTTCCCGTCAGAATGCTTGAATTCATTTTCCAATTTTTCATTTTGCCGTTCGCAGCAGAAGGTTGAAGTGCTGATAGTTCACATCGGCTGACTCTGAATGAATGAGTGAATGAATGGAAGCTTTTTTCACAGAGTGCCTGTACGCTCTGTTCAACAATCAGAGCCAACACGTCACTTGGACCCACATCATTTGTTTGGTTCACTGATTTTTTTCCTATAGCTTGAGCAATACAATTGGTTAGACGGGCCCAAAGCCATCCTTAATACATGCTTATTTACTGCAAATATTTCTTTACAGATGTATTTGCATCAATTTGAGTAAAGGTCACAATATATTTTCTGCTTCCACTATTTTTTGCAAGGTTTATTTTTTGTTATAGCATGACAGCAGTTTATCAATAATATTGTTGGTTTATTGGCCAGTTTTAACATCTTGTATGCCTTGCGAAATGGGATACAATTGGTTAACAATGATTTAATTTCCATATTTATTTAATAAGTACATTTACATTTAGAAAATGCTCTTATCCAGAGTGACTTACAACTGATATGATCTTACAAGGTAGAATGCAAGCAATTAAGAGTTGTCATGTCAGCTTGGCAGTGCTGGTACTCAGCTTTAGGGACAATAGTCCAGTACTTTAAGCACTGTGCCATAACAGTCCTATGAACATAGAGAAGTACAGTATACATGCTTCTTTGTTTCTTAACATCATGCTGACTTAAACCTTGAAGTTGGAAGTAACTGTCATGCCATCAGCTCCTCAGTTAGCTTATCAGGAGGGAACATTTAAGCTGGGGTCTCTAATCTTTCACTGCATGACATTCACTTTCTTTGTATGTGTTGAGTGTGTCTTGCTGTAAGTTCGGCTCGTGCTTTGTCCAGCTTCAAACCTTGTGTGCTTGTGCTTCGGGCTTTGTTTGTACGCTTTGAAGGCTTGAGGTTTATTATTAGTGGCACAGTTGTCACCTTTGATCTTCGTGAGACTTGGTGGATGTTTCTGGCTGCTGGGTTTTAATTTGTTGCTCTTTGTATTAGTACAGTCTTCATAAGCCCTTGCTGTGTGTTGGTTCTTGTTGCACATTAAAGTTTATTCTTGTAGCTTTCTATCTGAGATGATTTTAGTTTCGTTTACATATTGCTTCTGTAAAACTGCTGTTTTGCATTCTGCAAGCACTTGTTCCTTCACTTAAGTTTGAGCTGTTGTTTCTTTGAGGTCCATTCCTGACCATTCAGGCTTAAAGTCAAGATGAGAAGGTAATTTTAAGACCAAGTGGGATATTTAAGTTGCAAACTGAAGAAAGAGAGGAAAAAAGGTATTATTTATTGGAGTTTGGGCGTTTGAACCCAAGACCTCAACTTTCTGTCTTTGGATTTCCCTTTATTTCTCATTTCTGAGACAGTGGCCTTTGTGTAATTGTACAGTAGATTAAATTTAGGGCCAATTCATTGTTTAATTTCATGCCATTTACAAGCCCAAACTGTCTGTCAAGTTGCTGTATGTGGTGCATCGGTAGAGCGCATGAAATAAGTGCATGGGATAACGGAACGAATCGGAGTAGACAGTTCACAGATACTGCTTATACACAAAGCACAATATTATGCTAAATAAGCTACACCATCCCAAACACACAAATATACACATGCATTTATTGCCAAAGCAATTAAGTAATATGTCTCCATCTGTTAGATCTTCTTTAGCTCTTCACCTGCACCCAAACCCCTACCATTCTGTGACAACATGATATTCAATTGAACTGAGTGATTGAAGTATAAAGTGGGTGGCACAGTGGCACAAGTTGTTAGCATGGTCACCTGGAATTTCTGGAACTTTTGTCTCTCCAAGTCTGTTTGAGTTTACCCAGGTGCTTTGGTTTCCTCTCACATACAAAAGACATGTGTTTGGGTAACTGGCTATTCTAAATTGGCCCAGTACAAATTAGTATCACTGTAACCTTGCTCCTGCCGTGAATAGCCATTGATGCTGATGTGACGTTAAATAAATAAATTATGTATAAGGGCTATAATTACGTAGTGGCCCAACAGATGTAGCTTGGCAAAATTGAGACTTGAACTTACAACCTTCCCGTTAAGCCAATAAGCCAATGAAAAGCAAAGATTTCATGCATAGCAGACGTAATGTTAGGATTGCACTTGTGGTGTGGAAGAATGTAATCTGTGTAAAAACAAACCTAAGATGAAAAAGCTCTCAACTAACTGGTCCAGATTTCTTGATATGGACTTAAATATTCAGGCCAACTGTGAAAATGCTTTAAGACAGTGTTTTTTATTTCATTTCTATGCTATATGTAGACTGGCACTGAACAGCTGTAAATCACAGAAGCAGCTGAGATGCCCGAAGTGTGTGTGACCATCTTTAAAAACAGATGGGGCTCTTGCTAAACTATTTTTATTATAACGAAGGTTGAAGACACCCAGTGTGCAGGATCAGACATTTGGCTACCTTGACCCTAAGCTTAGTCTACAGTGGGTCAAAAAAGTATTCAGTCAACCACTGATTGTGCAAGTTTTGCTACTTAGAAAGATGAGAGAAGTCTGTAATTTTCATCATAGGTACACTTCAAGTATGAGAGACAAAATGAGAAGAAAAAAAATCATTGTAGGATTTTTAAAGAATTTAATTGTAAATCATGGTGGAAAATAAGTATTTGGTCACCCACAAACAAGCAACATTTCTGGCTCTCACAGACCTGCAGCTTCTTCTTTAAGAAGCTCTTCTGCCCTCTACTCGTTACCTGTAATAACGGCACCTGTTTGGCCTTGTTATCTGTATAAAAGACACCTGTCCACAGCCTCAAACAGTCAGACTCCAAACTCAACCAAGGCCAAGAACAAAGAGCTGTCGAAGGACACCAAGAAGAAAGTTGTAGACCTGCACTGGGAAGAGTGAATCTACAATAGGCAAGCAGGTTGGTGTGAATAAATCAACTGTGGGAGCAATTGTAAGAAAATGGAAGACATACAAGGCCATTGATAATCTCCCTCGATCAGGGGAACCATGCAAGATCTTATCCTGTGAGGTCAAAATGATAATGAGAACGGTGAGCAAAAATTCCAGAACTACATGGAGGGACCTGATGGATGATCTGCAGAGAGCTGGGACCAAAGTAACAAAGGCTACCATCAGTAACATACTACGGCGAGAGGAACTCAGATCCTGCAGTGCCAGGCGGGTCCCCCTGCTTAAGCCAGTACATGTCCAGGCCCGTCTGAAGGTTGCCAGAGAGCATATGGATGATCCAGAAGAGGATTGGAAGAATATCATGTGGTCAGATGAAACCAAAATAGAACTGTTTGGTAAAAACTCAACTGGAGGAAGAAGAATGTTGAGTTGCATCCCAAGAACACCATACCTACTGTGAAGCATGGGGGAGGAAACATCATGCTTTGGGGCTGTTTTTCTGTAAAGGGGACATGACGCCTGATCCATGTTAAGGGAAGAATGGAGATTTTAAGCCAAAACCTCCTTCCATCAGTGAGAGCACTGAAGATGGAACGTGGCTGGGTCTTCCAGCATGACAATAATCCCAAACACACCGCTCGGGCAACAAAGGAGTGGCTCCGTAAAAAGCATTTCAAGGTCCTGGAGTGGCCTAGCCAGTCTCCAGACCTCAGCCCCATAGAAAATTTGTGGAGGGAGTTGAAAGTCCGTGTTTCCCAGTGACAGCCCCAAAACATCACTGCTCTGGAGGAGATCTGCATGGAGGAATGAGCCAAAATACCAGCTACAGTGTGTGCAAATCTGGTGAAGACTTACAGGAAACGTTTGACCTCTGTCATTGCCAACAAAGGTTATGTTACAAAGTATTGATTTTAACTTTTGTTATTGTTCAGATACTTATTTTCCACCATAATTTTCAATTAAATTCTTTAAAAATCCTACAATGTGATTTCCTGGATTTTTGTCTCTCATAGTTGAAGTGTACCTATGATGAAAATTACTGACCTCTCTCATTTTTCTAAGTAGGAGAACTTGCACAATCAGTGGCTGACTAAATACTTTTTGGCCCCACTGTATGTGCCTTCTTCTTCCAACCTGCTTCATAAGGGATGAACGTGCACTTCTTTCTCTCCTTGTCTTTTATCTTTGTGCAGAGGCATGATGCTGACTGTCTCTGAGGCCCTATATCACTTCTCATCACAGCGCCATGATGCGGTGAAGCTAAACGACTGCCAAATGGAGCGTGCTCTCAGCTTGAGCTCTGGAGGGCCTTAGAGTTTCTAGGTTTCATCTACAGTCAGCACAGACGAACAACAACCTCAATTATCTCCTAATCTGCTAATAATAACATTTAAGAAAGCTATGGAGCAGAGCTGGCTGATCTTATTCACAAAGGACTGGTGTGACTGCAGGTTTATATTCCAACCATGCAGCAACTATTCAGTACAGATATTTTAATTTGAAAGAATGCCTCATTGATGAGTGAGGTAAACAGAATGGCCAGACTGGTTTGAGGTGACAGAAAAGCTACAGTAACACATGATAACCAATCTGCACAGTTGTGTGTCAGTCACAAAGCTGCACAGTATGTTGAACCTTGAGAGGGTAGGTTGAAGACCATGTATGGATCAACTTCTGTAAGCTATGAACAGAAATCTGAGGCTGCAGTGGGCACAGGCTCACCAAAACTGGACAGTTGAAGACTGGAAAATCATAGTTCGGTCTAATGAATCTTGATTTCCTCTGAGGCACACAGATGGTAGGGCCAGAATTTGACACCGACAGCATGAATCCATTGAGCCAACCTGCCTTGTGTCAAGGCAGGCTGGTGGAGGTGGTGTAATGATGTGGGGAATATATTCTTGACACATCAATCATCATCATCCCTTGAAGCCCATCAATCATCCATTGAATCCACAATGCTTAGTGGAAAAACTTAACTAACAGCGTTGCTCATTGTCTTTGCTCCTGGTACGAGGTCAGCAGGCAAATGTAGCAGAAGGACAGGTGGATAATGACGAAAAATGAGTCTATCAAGTCTGTTTGAACTTGGCAGGTGTCTCCTGAGAGGGCCTGCTTTGTGATGTGTGCCTGTCTTCTTCTGAAGGAAATGCCAGCAAACTGTGTTTAAAGTGCCACTGCCTCCTTTAAAAAAACAAAAAAAAAACAATGCATCATCTTAAAAAAGCTCTAGTTCACTAACGTTAGCGACGGTTCCTTTTGAAACTTGTATTCTTGGTGATTTATAAATCACTTTATCTCTCTCTGAATATATTAAAAGTAAATAATGCAGCTAGAAGTCACAAAAATAAGACTCATTGTTTTATTCTTTTAACATTCTCTTACGTTACTGTGCTATTATGGAGTTCTTTATGAACTGGGTACATTAACACACTGACTGATGTAGAGTCTGATTTTATAATATCAAAAACCCTTGTAAATTAAATAGAAAAATGACAAAAAAAATCTCCATCTTTTATCGCTCTTTGTCCAGTTTAGTAGATATAATTTGCGGCAAGTGTTTGGGACGCAATATAGATAAAACTTACGAAAGCGGGGATACAACATGAGCAAGCTTTAATTTGCTGTTCACTGTGTATGCAGTCTGTATCCCTCCAGACCACTAGGGGTCATCACTGGTTTTTATTTTCACACCTGACACTGATTTTGATTAGCAAGTGAAAGGTATGAGTTGGTCAAACCACAAACTTTTGTGAGTCCTGTCATAACCTTTGGGAATCCTGCCGTTAAAAAGTGAGTCTTTATCTGGTGTTGTTTTGCAGATTTTTTGGACTGTGTTATTCTAATCTTTGCATCTTCAGTTATTACTCAATTTCTTGAATTTCTGGCTAAGGTAAGGTAAGCTGCTGAAATATTTATAATGTTGCCTTACTTTAGTTATTGCTAACCAGTTTAACATTATTCTTTGTTAGCATTATTTAGTGTTAACATGTTAGTTGTTCTGTTAGCTGTTCATAGAATGCAAGTAGATAGCATTATGCTTGATAGGCTAATAACTAGTTTAATAACTTTCACACCAACATTGCAAAAGGTTACATTGAACGTACTTTTGTTTATACATGCGTGTGTTTATATGTGCATGTATATAAATTGTTTATTTTAATAAAATAATGACATTATATTTTTAACCCAGTCTGGCTAACTAGCTTAGCCTGAAACTTATTAACTAGTTTTTTCTGTCATTATAATATACCAGTTATGACAAAGATAGCTGACATAAGAAATAGTGAATTTATAAATTATTAAATGGTGTGTTTTGTCTTCTAGGAGCACAATTTAGTTTTTCAGAACATTTTAAACAGCCAGATACATTGCTGTTAGCATGTGTAGCCTAGCCTACCATAAGCGCTGGTCTTCCAGAGCATTGCTAACCAGCATATAATAACTTGGACAAATGTGTATCAACATCCAATTTAATCTCCACCAGTGATCTGCTATCTGAATGTTCTTAGTTCTGGAAAATGGTTCAGATTTCAGGTTAGCACTAGCATATTTCCATTATTTCCTGTGGGAGAATTCCGAACACATTCATATATTGTTCTTACATATACACTGGTGAACCATACAACACACATCATTTGCCATGCATATCCCAGCTTCTTAATCTGGAGACAGTGAATGTTGGCCATGATGATGACAGAACTTGATTGACTTGTGAATGGTTCATTAAAATTAGCAGTAATGTATAAATTAAAAAATGTACACACTACTTTGTTTATTCAGTGCCTCCATCCTCTTGTCCATTTCATCAGCTCCATAAGCATAAACCTATACAGTTATCTCTGAATCTGTTATATATATATATATATAATATTTTTTTTTCCACAACTTTGAATGGATTCAGTGTATTGCACTTGTTAGGTCAAACATTTAATTTTATAAATAGAACCAGAAAGTGATGGGTCGACATTGTACTCATTCTTTATTTATATAGCAGAGCCACATTTGCAAGTGGCCAGTGTTCTCCCTCTGGTCATTGTCCAGCTTGGTCAGTTGAAAATGTGTCAGACTTGCTGCTGGGGCTAATGTGTCACTAATCAAATAAGAATATAAATTTATCTCAGAAAGAAAATGACTGATGGACATGCATGTCTTAAGTCTGGTAAGTTATACATGAAAAAGACTCTGGATTCCTAATCAACAAGGTCTAATCGGCATTAACCTTCAACTGCTACTGGTGTAAAGTATGATTGAGCTTTAATGCATTAAATGCAGTTATATGAAATGACTGAGTTTTAGACAAGACACTTTAATGAGATGCTGGAATTCTCATAAGCTGGTTCGATATTCTGTCACTGCATGACTGATCCCCTTCTGTTTGAGAAATGATGTCTGCCTCTTCCCACTGTCAGTTTGACCCTGCCACCTACCATCTTTCAAAAGGCCAGTGTCTCATCTCATTTCTTCTAGTATATCTTCTTTAATAAATACAAAACACCCCCCAGCCTTAAAACAGCTGCTATCATATTGCTGAGAAACCTGGACTTGATTCAACATGTCTTGTAAATGAAAGGAAAATGCTTTGACTTGGTTTTGTTTGTATCTCACAGACATGCAGCAAATTGTTACTGGTCAATATAGATTGTTCCCTGTTCCTTTTGCCCAAGGAGTCCCTCAAGGATCTCTGCTTGTTCTCCTTCTGTTCCTTTTTAACATGCTACCCCAGGTTAAATTATCCAGTTATTATTCCAGTTATATGTCCAGTTAATTATTTAATCTTCATAACATTGCCCGTCTTGGACTGTTCTATGACTCACTGCTGATTATGCCTAAACATTGCTTAATACTTTCATTTTTCTCACATTTTGGTTATTGTGATTAATCTCTTTTCACTGAAGCTCTTAACAAAATACAGTTCATGCTGAAGAGTGGTTATGTATAACAGAAAAACCGATCTCATCCTCCATATTCTCAACCAGTAGCACTGGCTACCAGTTACATCTAGTATCAAGTGTAAAATATTGCTCATTCTGTTAAAGCCATTCATGTTCTTGACCCTGGAATATCTTGGGAAAATCCTACAGCCTCCCTCATTCTGTCAAGTCTGTTGATGGCTGCCTACTCACTGTCCCCTATACTAGACTGTCCTCAATAGATGTGTTGTCGCCCCCAAGCTATGGAATTCCCAAATAATTTGACTGTACATCCTGCCTCAGGTCTCTTCTGAAGACATTTCAGATAGTACTTCTGTTCTTCCTCTGCCTTAAAGAGTTTCTTTAATATTAGCTATTCTCATTTGCTGTCTTGCTTTTGTAAAGAGACCTTGAGATTGTGAGGTGCTAGATTAATTAAACTTATTATTACTGTAGTTAAGTATGTACTTCACTCTAAATTCAATTACTTTAGTGGTCACCTATTGTCAGACCAAGCCTCGAGAGGGAGACGAATGCACAAAGCTGTTTACAATATTTGCCCATTAGACACATGGGCAAATCCAAATCGGGGTCAGTAAACAGACAGAGAATAAAGACACATGCACTTCAAGGCAGATCAGTTAGAATGAGCAAGCAGGTAGTCGAGGTATGAAACAGGATCCAAGCCGAATTTCAGATAAAAAGAGCAGTCTGATGAAATGTTTGGTTATAGAGATAAACAATGATACTCTGTAGTGGACTGAAAGAAACAGTTTATTCATTTGTGGTTCAATAAAGACTTCATCTAGATCAGGTATAGGGCTGCAACAACGAATCGATAAAATCGATAATAATCGATTATTAAAAGCGTCGACAACGAATTTCATTATCGATTCATTGTGTTGCATGATTTATGTGTCCCCCGCCTTATCATATCCGCTTACGTTTTTAAAAATACCCGTGTTCGTGTGGACAGGGCCATAGTCTCTAAAAAAGAGAGCCAGCATGTTGACATGATAACATTTTTGGATTGCAATGCAAAGTTCCTAAAGAAAGGGAGTGAATGAGTTTGTTTGTAGTGTTTGCATCAGAGATGCACTTATTTTTCTTTATTATTTAATTTGTTATTTTAATTTATTAATTAATTTAATTTATTATTATTCATTTATTGTAAGCACTTATTTGCTCTGTTATTTAATGTTATATTTCTGAATAAAGACATGGAAAGGGCTTTTATTTTTATTTTTATTTTTTATTTTTTTTTAAATCTGATTCATCGATTAATCAAAAAAATAATCGACCGATTAATCGACTATTAACATAATCGTTAGTTGCAGCCCTAATCAGGTGGTCTATAGGTCTGGAACCTATCGAAGATGCATCAGAGTAAGGTGATAGGTAAGTGAAATTTTTTTCAGATTTAATTCAGTTTTACTATATCAGGTTTTCAGTGGGCCAAAAGTTGACTTCTTCTACATCCAAAATGTTGTGGATAGGTGACCTGGCTACTCTTAATGTGACTGCGAGATACCATTGGTTGGACTGGTGTATTACTCAGGGTGTGCTGTAGACCAGAGGGACCTGTAATGTAAGATGAAGTGTAGTAAAGTAATGAGTTGCAGAACGACAAGTAATCCTGCTTTTCCCTGAACCAGTCACAAAGGTATGGAGGCTTTGTGTCCTGACAGATATGCTTGCGTGCTGAGCATTTCATTATCTTGGGAATCTTTGTTCTGCATTACTCTCAGGTCTGTTAATAGGTTTTGAGAGTTAAAAGCATTCAGCTCTGGACATGTGTGTAATGAGTTGATTAAGTAATCAGAAGAAAGCCTTTACATATTTCATTACACAGTTCATTTTTTGTCTTTCTGAAAGTATTGTGCTTCATATGAGGTCTGATAGTAATTAAATATTTAGCAGTGCACGCAATAGTGACCTGGAGAACGTAGAGAGCCTCTACGTGAGGAATCGTGATGAAGAATAGTCTTTCGGTGTGTGCCTGCTCAAAAATTGACACTATCCACTATCCAAACTTATTCAGAAAGCTCGAGACTGTCACTAGACTGGCTGAATGTGATGGCCAGGTGTGAATTGTGC
>JAJAGP010002308.1:0-45497 GCA_025084515.1 Ancistrus triradiatus | reverse complement strand
AGGTAAAACCAGTGAAGGCTGAGGCACCAGCTTCTCCCAAAGCTGCAGCTCCAGTGGAGGTAAAACCAGTGAAGGCTGAGGCACCAGCTTCTCCCAAAGCTGCAGCTCCAGTGGAGGTAAAACCAGTGAAGGCTGAGGCACCATCTTCTCCTAAAGCTGCAGCTCCAGTGGAGGTAAAACTAGTGAAGGCTGAGGCACCAGCTTCTCCCAAAGCTGCAATTGAAGCTCCAGTGGAGGCAAAACAAATGAAGGCTGAGGCACCTGCACCAGTTTCCCCTAAAGTTGCAGTTCCAGTGGAAGCAAAACAAGTGAAGGTTGTGGCACCTGCACCAGCTTCCCCTAAAGAAGCTCCAGTGGTGGAACTACCCCTGAAAGGTGGAGCAGCTGTCCCAGTCACAACCCCAGAGGCAAAACCGTTAGAGGGTGAGGCATCGGTTCCTGTATCTCCCAAGGATGTTGCAGCCCCTGTGGCTTTAAAAGCAGTTTCCAAGCCAAAGTCATACTCCGAAGCGGTGGCATGTGTCTCACCCAAAGTGTCAGAAGTGCCAAAGGTTGTCCCAAAGCCCGCTGCAGTCGTTCCAGAAACCCAGAAGAGCGTTGAAAAACATAATGCAGCCCCTGTACCCCCAGAGTCACACCCTGTTCCTGCTGCATCTTCAGTGGAAGAACCAAAGCCTGTCCCAACTGCTGCTTCTAAAGTAAACGTACAAGCTCCCGAAAAGAAGCCAAGCATGGCTAAACCTGCTGTTCAGGAATTGCCACCTCAGACTTCTGTTTCAACTCCAGATGATGACGATGACCTCCCTCCCCTTATTCCACCTGAGAAACCTTTTCCAATGCCTGTTTTCCAACCCCAGCCTATTGCTGAGACTCCACCAAAAGTTGCCCCTGTACAGCCTCCAGCTGTGACTGTGGCAGGTCCTAAAGCCCCCGTTACTCCTAAATCTCAGTCAGCTCCAGCTCCTGCTCCTGCACCTGCTAAATCCCCACCCAAACCGGAACCAATCATCAAGAATGATAAGGGTATCGCTCTCTACTTCTGTCATTCTGTGAGCTTTTGGGTTGTGGTGTTGAATTTAAATAAGTTTCACATTTGCAATTGGGACAGGTCACACTTGGTATGTTAAAGGCAGATACCTATCCTTATGTCAGTTGCACATTAATTAACAGGTCAATATTTCCAAAAAATTAAAGTTTAAACAGTTCAATTAAATACATTTAAATTAGTGATGCACAAACATAAATTCTTGTCTTAAAAACGCTTGTCTGAAAGGTTGTTTTGGTTTGTATTTATTTTTAAAATAACGACATATTTCCAGCATTCCAAATTCTAACGTGCTCCCGACCCACCAAGGTATCGATTCAGTGCTATATTTATTCCTCTCACCTGTCCCTCATTTCCTTTATCCCATCCTCTGCTAGTTAAACCTCTTGTCTAAAGTGGTTAAAGCAAAGTGCTTTAAGTTTAAGAATGTTCTATAAGCTTTGTTCACTTTCTGGCCTGGTCTAACTTTTTCCCAGTTAGAAGCTTTATTTCCTGTGTTCAAATGACTGCATCTCTACATGTATACTTTGTGTGCTACCCATATTTAAAATTTACAAATACCATTTATAAATTGGCTGCATATTTCATGTTTGCTTTAGTGGGCAGCCACATCTACTTGGAAATTTAGTAAAACTCTTCTTACCCTGACATGTTGAATCATGTTTGGACAGCATCAGTTGGTTTTTGCATTCAGTTTAACTTTAAGAAGGGTGCTGTACATGAGTGATTTCAGGCCTTTTATTTTCTGAATATAATGTTGAATCTGAATGTTTGCATATTTAAACAAACTATCAGGTAAGCTGACTTCAAGTCTGATTTGTTGATATTTTTAGGTTAAATGGTTTGTGTTTTGTTTTAAAGGGTCCGGTACCGAGTCCGACAGTGACGAGTCTGTTCCTGAACTGGAGGAACATGATTCTGCGCAGGCACAGACTCAGCAGGCACAGGTTGGGCTGCTTTATAAATGGCTGGTTTTGAGGGCTGAAAATGCCAGTGTTATGGATTTGTAAGAGTTCCAGTATTACTTACAATTTGCCCTTGAATTTTGTGAAAGCTTTTGTGATCCTTTTTCTGTTTTCCTCACAGCTTGCAGCTGCTGCTGAAATCGATGAGGAACCTGTCAGTAAAGCAAAACAGAGCAGAAGTGAAAAGAAAGCCAGAAAGGTGAGAGCACAACAATATTGATGTAGGATTGTATGGCTATGGCTATCCAAAGCTAACGTCTGTCTAAATGATTCACTAGGCAATGTCTAAACTGGGTCTCAGACAAGTGACAGGAGTTACCAGGGTAACCATCCGCAAGTCTAAGAACATTTTATTCGTCATCACCAAACCAGACGTCTACAAAAGCCCTGCTTCAGACACATACATCGTCTTTGGAGAGGCTAAGGTAAGGGGTTTTATATAATGTGATTCCAGTAAAAGATATTGCACTAACAATGATTTGGCCTATCTGTGGCGTTTTTTTTAAATCTCATACGAGCTTCCTTATTGATTAGGTATTTTTTTATTCAAGTTATCTGTTGCTTCTTGGTTCACATGTATAGAATTGAGAATGCATGAGTCAGTCCCAAGAAGGGTCAACTCTGTGAATCAAGGCCTTGAGAAGAATTAGTCAGCCTTAGTTGATTCCGCGCTCAAACGGAATCACATCACAATGGGGCGTACAGAGAAGCGTTCATTTATCGAGACTGTTCAAATAGGGATGATGCATCAGCTTCATTCAGCGTGTGATATCTTAAAGATTAAAGGAACAATGTCAGACTTGACTCATGATGTTATGAATCACTGGGTGGGTGAAGAGGTGGCTCACCATCATTTAAAGCAAAAGCATTCAAGCCGAGCGTTTATAAAGCGCTGTTCAGACAGGGTGAAAACGGTGCCCAGTCCTTAGTGGTTTGACCAAAGTGATGCAGGTATTTCATTAAGACCCAAGACACCTTAACTTGTGTACATCATCTTTTTGAAAATACTTTTTAATTGTAATAAAAAAAGTTTCAGTTTTGGCCAATCTGTGACTTTATACAGCAGACGTTGCTGCTCCTCTTCATGATGATTTGAACTGTTTGACTTTCGTTCTTCTGAGACAGATGAAGCCAAACTTTCAGTTCTGAGAGGATTGACATCCGTTTTCATGCACTCATTCACTCTGCCCGAGTGCAGCACGGTCTTGGTCTAATCTGATTGCTGCTTGTTTGTTAATCTCAGATCGAGGACCTGTCCCAGCAAGCTCAGTTGGCCGCTGCAGAGAAGTTCAAGGTCCAGGGAGAGGCAGCTTCAAACATCCAAGAAAACACACAGACGCCCACAGTACACGAGGAGAGTGAAGAGGAAGAGGTGAGCATATGTGTATAGTAGAGGTGAAAAATGTCCTGATGTGCATCATGGAGATTCACAATGTCACCTGGGTTCTGTTATTATGCCATCTAATGCAGTGGTATTCTTTTTAACACTAGAGGGCACAATCATGCTTCCATATGCTACTCCTAGTTTATTTTTTCTCACTGAATGCCCCAGGTTCCTACCGGAAACATGAAAATGTCAAACACATTAACTTGAAATATTCAACCAAGATAAAGCAAGCAAAGTACTGAAATTCCTAATACTTACAAAGCTTAGAACCCATGTTTAATAATGTGCACTAAGCTCTGAAAATGCCCATAAAACCCTGAATTTTTTGGACGTTATAGGAATTAAACCTCAGTTGTTAAATCTTCTGCAAATAATCGAGTATTATACTCCCCCTTCTGCCATGAACAAGGCCGAAAGGTAATTTATGGCGTTAAAAACAAACAAGAAGTGCACATTATTTTGAATTATTAGTGTTGCACCGATGCGGTATCGGTTCTGATACGGACACTAACGACAGTAGCATACACGTACCATGAGGTGGTTACTGATTGACCCGCAGGCCGCTAGGTGAAGCTTAACTGAAGCCAGCAGCATGTCCGCTTTGAGACGAGCAATAGCAAAATGCCTGCTGCAAAATCTGTAACACCAATATTTTGAGGGGTGGCTGAAATGGAAATATAACCAACAATTAAAATTCTTAGTAAAATTATGCTTCCCTACTTGTGCTTATTACTACATTAAGATATTTATTTTTTCATGGCTCTAAAATAATTCAAACTCAACCATTAGATAATACTATGTCAAGTTTTTTTTTTTGGTAAACCTATTCAAGAAAATGTGCATTGTTTACGTTTCAAAAATTGAAAAAATCCATAAGACAATCAAATCGTGAACTTATGAATCGTCAGCAGTGTGTATGGTTACACTCCTAGCATATAATTCTCATTTGCTGCATCGTTGACTCCTTTTGTGCAGAGTGTGTACTTTAGGACTTGGTTCATATTGTAATCTTTTTCCCTCAGGTCGACGAGACCGGAGTGGAGGTTAAAGACATCGAGCTGGTCATGTCACAAGCCAACGTGTCACGGGCGAAGGCTGTTCGCGCACTGAAAAATAACAATAATGACATTGTAAATGCCATTATGGTAAGTATAGACAGTGACTTCCTCCTCCGCACTGAAATCCTTCTGTGATGATTTAACAGCATGACTTTCGTTCTTCTGAGTTTGCTGAAGCCACTAACTGTTCTGAGAAGAGCTTGTTCACTGAAAAGCATGTCTGTAGTTTAACTGTGTTTTAAAATTGGCTTCATTTCTCCTCTCCACAGGAATTGACGATGTAGATTGAGATCAGAGCGGGTCAAAACGAGATGTTGCTGAATTAATCTACATTATTTGTACAATTTATACCCGAGAGAAATAAAGTTGTGGCTTGATGACTGTCGTTTGTTTGTTTATTTAGGTTCCTTTTTAAATGAGAGGAAAGTATGGTGCTTTCAAACCAAATGGTTCTAGGGACTTGTTTGGGTGGCTTTATGGAGCTCCCCCAAGAACATTCCCCTGCCTGTCTTTGTTTGCATTCACACTGCCAGTAAGAACGCTGAAGTGTCACTTCCAAGCGACATTACATAACTATGCTGGAGGACGGCATGTCTTCTTGTGTTCTGTCATTTATGCAGCTCCTGTCTACAAGTGTATTTAAAAATGGTGGTTGCCAATAACATAGGCACTCGTACCTGGATCTGTCACTGCACTTGCTTCTGGACCAATCGCCACATACTAGCATCACTCAGGGCTTCTATGTGCTGAGAAAAGCACCTACCTTCAAATGGAAGCTACAGAAATCCCGGTACATGCTGTTTCAAGTACTACAGTTGTGCACAGTCCCTTGGTGTGAACATGCGAGAAAGGGGAACTTTCTCCAATAGATCTAAGAACTATGGAGGAAAAAAAAAAAAACCCTCCGATCTAGGGAATAATTTGTGAGGAATTATCCCCTTTGGGACCGCCCCTTTACATTCATTCCAGGGCCTTTTGGACTTGCATTTGCACCACCTGTAGAAATTAAGTAACAAGCCACTCGATGGTTGGTAAAACAATGTCACTTCAGTGACCTACCACAGTCCTGATCATGGAGGATGCTGTGATTGGACCTGCTGGTGTATATTTAAACATGGTGGTTACCCTTAACATGGACACTTGCCTGGATCAATTCAATATACACTTTGTGTCACCTGCATCTGGACCAATCAGCACGTACTTGCATCAATAAGCCTATCCTTTGCGTAGATGTCTGATAGTTGCATTTTTTACGATCAGTAAAGCCCGATCTTCACTGTCGGCCCATTTGCCCCGCCCATTTACTCACAAGCTGAAAGCTGAGTAATTGTAACAGTTCAAATGTATGTACTTTCTTAAACTCAGATTAGATTTCATTTACAGAGTCAACATGAGCAAGAGGAAAGGAGGAGATGCAGTATATGGCACTTTTGGTGCTAAAAATGTTAGGCCCATGTCTGGATGCTGTATCTGCAGACATTGCGTTAAGCAAGCAAGATATTGTAAGTTCACTGAAGCACGTGCCTGTGCTGTACTGGTTTCCCTTTACATCCTGGGAAACGTAAACCCCCTTATTGTCACTGTATAATATGTAATCTGCCTATAAATGTATCATATTGAGAGTCATTGGGGTATAAGTACCACCCATTCTACTGCCACCGTTTGTCTGTGGTGAATCCAGAAATGTATGCTTTGTATTATTTGAATGCATTAGGAGTGAATGTTGTTGAAACAGCAGAGCTCAATAATTAGAAGAGGAGTCCACAATTTTTGCCTATATAGTGTAGCTTGAGATATTAGACATTCGGTGATCACAATGCTTTAGATAGTGGGCAGGGAGCTACAGGTGTAGAATTCAGGTAATCGTTATGCTTGGAACGACATGTTCTACTCATGGGTCACCTGAGCATAAGCTAAGAATGTTTTAAGTAGAACTGTATAGTTAAACATTTGTTTACTGGGAAACCCTAAATATAGAATCGTGTACACCATGAATGGCCAGGGGCAGATCGTTATAGGGGAAGTAGGGGAAGGGTGATTGGTGTAAGAGGGAAACTGCCTACCAGTTACACAACCAATGGAATATAACTTAAGGGGTAGTAACTGCTCAAAGTAAACACGATGTAAAGAAGCTCTGCAACAATAGTGTAGTGCCTGTATTATTTTTTGAAAGGGGGCGTGTGCAAGTTGGGAAGGAACAAACAGGTAATTCGAAGTTTTTCTTGTTATTAATATTTATTTAATAACCCTGATTCAAGGTTAAATAAGGATAGAGCGGGTATAACATCAAATCTGTAACCTTTAGAAAAGGTTTACTCTTCATACTCCATGTTTATTCTTAGTCCTTACTGTCAAGGTCTTTGAGGTTATTCTGACATTTTTGGAAACTAATCTGGCATTACCAGTATGTTTGTGAAATGTGGCAGTATGTTCAATAAAACTAAAGTTAACTCTGAAGTTGATATCTACCACTCGAAGGAATTATAAACAGAGATATTGAGCGTGTTTTGTTTTGTCTACTGGTATGCTAGTCAACCAGCTTTAACACAGTACAAGACATGTTTGAGTTGATTTAATGTGCTCATTATGAGTTCCTAAGACACAAAACATGTCTGTATTATTACAAGCTGATGTTTTTTGTCCTGTAAGGATGAATACATGTTATTGCATTCTGTCTACTAGAAACCTGGCTGTTACTAGATGGCTGAACAGTTTGTACACATTGTCCCGAGGACAGAAATTGAACAGTCCTTATAAAAATAGAAAGGAGGCCTAGTGCCTTGTGACCAAGTGGTGCAAATGGTGGAAAGATGAATGTAAACTGATAAATGTCAAGTCGATTTAATTTCTATAGTGCATCTTACAATGGAGCATAGTCTCAGACCAGCTTTACAGATATCCAGGTGTGCGGCACTAACCGAGCCAACCTATGGCAAGGCATGTTATAAGGAAGAAGCCTTGTGAGGACCAAGACTCAAAAAGGGACCCAACCTCCTTGGGCAGCTTAGATGATATATGAAAGAATTTACTAAGTTTACCTAATTAGTAAGTTTTTAGTAATAGTTTAAATACACAGAAGCTAAATAAAAACGTTACATATATGATATATAATAATAGAATACAATATTATGAAGAATATAACAGATAATATTAAACTATAGAATATAAGACAATGTAGTATAATAGCGTGAAGAATGACTGAGTATCGGGATTATTTAGTCCAGTGGACAGAGACACTGTAGGATCTCATCCTTGGTGGGAAAGTTTTGGTAACATGGCATGCTCAGTCAATCCGAGGACCTGAGGTGGAGTTCTTGCCCTTTGATGTGGTCTGAGTAACAGCATGAGGACTGTAACTGATGACAGAAGACCAGCTTGAGTGGAGCTGGAACTGTTACCGAAAGACCATCTAAATATGAGAACTCGAACTGGTACCAGATACCAGAGACATGGTCCTTTTGAAACTTTCTATACTCTGGTGTACTGTCTCATGGTCGATGCTGTTCATTCACAGAACATTGAGAGCAGGATCATCTTTTAGTATAGAAGATCGGTACAGTGGCTTGAGGTTTGATTACAAGTGGTTAGCACTGCTACTGTTGCCTCACCGCTCCAGAAACCCGAATTTGATGCCCCGCCGCTGCGTGTATGGTTTATATTTTCTGTGTGGGTCTCCATTAGGTTTCCTCCCTCATTCCAAAGATGTGTTATGGCAGTTGGTGTTTCTGAAGTGTCAGTGTGGGTGACCATGTGAGCCCTGAAATGAACTGGCGCTCTGTCCAGGGTTGCTTCTCTGTCTTATGTTCTGTTCTGCTCTGAGTGCCCTGGCTCTGAATGAATCTCATGTAGTTGTTCAATTAACTCCGTAATTAAGTTTTTCCCCCTTTTTGTAGATACGTCAAACAAAACTGCAACTTCTTATTGAACAAAACAAAACTAAAGTGAGAAATCGCCTTTACAGTGGAACTATCACAATACATACACTTACTGTCCAACGGTACCAATAACAATAGCTCCGCATTTCCCACTTTGGTAAACAATGCTCTAGTGGTTTGAGGCTTCACAGACCGCCGCTAATGCTTAGCTAACCAGGAGGGGGCGCCCCAGCACCATTTTGGCTGCTTCCTCCCAATTGCTTTTCGGAATCATACAGTAGGTACCTGTATACTTGCTATTTGGAAGTATACAGTAGGTTAATGAGTAACAAGTATGGAAATGACAATTATTACTCAAACAGGCAGTGCACAAGTTAGTCACTAGTTTGCAAGAGTTTATGTTTTGTTCTAATGCATCCGGTTTTTCTGTTTCTTTCTAACCAGGCCCAGATCAGGTGACCTGTGTGGTTGCTTTTCTGTCTCACTGTGTCCATGTGGTAAATCAAGACAAATCTGGGTGCAATTACTGTGCCACATAAGGAATCTGCTTACTAGCATCAGTGCCTTGCTTCACATCTCAGGACTCCATGAGACCCCATAGCTCTTACCTGACCTGCCATGCCTCATTCTGTACGTATGGGCGAAGAACTTTCCTCAACAGGACCAGACAGAGACTTCTGAGGACCATGTATACAGGTCTTAGACATGAAGCTACGCGCTGCTACCAGATTTCTCGCAAGTATTCAACTTCAGGCAGAGGGACCTACAAAGCAGAGGCACCGATTGGAGTTTACGCTGAAAGAAAGGCACAGTTTCAGCTAAGCTTTATGCCGACAGGTCTCGGGGACTCTTTCAGACATGTGTCTCGACACATTAATGCGTACTTTAAGCCCAAAGTGCCGGCTGCTTTCGTTTCTGCCCTGGAGGGCCATCTTGCTGGAGTGCACAAACAAGTGGGAGCGGAATTAACTGGCAGAGCCTCAGTGAAGACCGCAGAGTTTAGAGAAGTGCAGGATTCCTCCGTTAGCCAGTCTGTGCAATCAGGAGTATCCAGAGCATATCCTGGACTAGAGTTGTTTCATATGAGCTCCCTGGTGACCAGATTTGGGGAGAGCTACAGCTATGTAGCCAAGCACATAAACTATGTCTTCTCTAAAAAATTAGCAGGTGAACAGACTATTGAGCTGCCAGCTTCGGAGGATGGGTTAGGAAGATCCAGGGCAAGCTCTAGAGCAGCTGCCATTAGCAAAGATCATTCATCAGTATGTCTTAACAGTACTGATGATTTCAGTTCCTGGGAAGAAGGGTATCTTCATTTTGCTCACCATATAAACAGATACTTTGGGGCAAAAGTGGCGGACACTGTCAAAGAATCCCTACAGAGTCGCAGCTCAGGTACGTCCTACTCCATGGGACATCAGCAAAGTTCTGCAGCGTCACATCCGGGCAGCAGAACACAGGACCCTCGTACCCACCGACCTAAATCCCTTTTCCATATGAGCAACCTCAGCACACGCTTCGGGGAAAACCATGCCTATATGGCCACTCATATCAATCACTACTTCAACGGCTCTGCAGCTGCCGATGAGGAAATGGAGCGAGATCCGTACAGAGAGCAGCCTGAACCTAGAATTGCTCAAGAGAAGCCTTTGTCATATATCCAGCACATTTTGAACACCTCAGCCATTCCCTTGCTTGTGGGCACCTACTTTGGGATGACCTCCAACAGTTCGGCCGCTACAGATGCTGCCTCTAGGGATACGCCGGACAGAGTGGTGAGTTGTGCTGCTATGAAGCATGTTGTTCAGCAGTGTTTTGCTAAGGATGTCTCAAATAACTGCCTGTCTCTATTTGTAAGTCAGTATACAATACTGCCTAGCGGGTAAGGTACTGGACTATGCATCAGAAGGTCCAGGGTTCAAATCCCACCTCTGCCAAGCTGCCACTGTTGGGTCCTTGAGCAAGTTTCTTAACCCACAATTGCTTGGATTGTAGACTGTATCAGTTGTAAATCGCTCTGGATAAGGGCGTCTGCAAAAATGACATCTGCTAAATGACTTCACAGACAGTAAAAAGGCGACTGGCAGAGGAGAAGACACGAGTTCTACTGTGCAGATTAGAGAAAGCCAGGGCACGCTCGGCTGTCAGCTCCAGCATAGAGGAGCTGAACGCTCACCTCATTCTCCATCCAGCCTGCAAGACTGTCGTGTGGCAGGTAAACGTTTCCACTCGCATTCAGCTAGGGGTGTAACGATACACTCTGCTCACGATTCGATTCACGCCACTATTAGTTCATGATACAATTTTCTCACGATTATCAATATTACATTCAATGAAAGGCGTTCCTTTATATTTCTGAGGTGTAAACAATGCACATTTTCTTGTATAAGGTTTTAAACAAAAAAATTCCCCTAGATACGAACCAGTTCCATTCCGAGAGTGGAAGTCCTACTAGGGCTGGATAAGGGAAAGGACTTCACGATACGATCGTATCACGATACATTGCGATACGATACATATTGCGATATATTGCAATATTCCACATAGTTGACTGAAAATATAAAAATAGCCAAAATGCAAGTCACAGTGTACAATCTGAGTCGTCTTAAAACATCACATCACACTGATCATTCAGTGGACAGAATACAATGTTAAAACACTACTGCGACATCTACAGGAGCGGAGATTGTAGTCTACACCCCAATAAAAAAAAATTTTTTTTCTTTCCTTCAAAAACAATTATATTTTGAGCTGAAAATAACAATAAATATCGTGATATATTATTGCCTCGAATTTTAGCACAGCTCCAAGTCAAGTCAGATTTATTTCCATAGCGCTTTTTACAATGGAGCATTGTCTCAAAGCAGCTTTACCATTTTAGATTATCTTCTAATATCTGCGGCCAATTTTTGCATATCGTCCCATCTTAAAGCCACTTTATTTGACTCGGGTTACTTTTAGGGACATTGCCTAATCAAATCTAATCCCCTCCAGGCAAAAGCAGCAACCCAGATTCTTAAACATAGACGGCTCTTTGGGACAGATGAGAAGCTTCAAGCAGCCATTAGAGAAACCTTGGCCCTGATTGGTTACGTGGACCCCCTCAAGGGTCGTGGGATAAGAGTACTCTCCATCGATGGTGGTGGCACCAGGTACTGACACGTCACAGAAATTGTTAGACATGGTAGTTTGTTTTTTTTCCCTTTTCTTGGAGGTTCAAAATGGCAGTATGGGGCACAAGGCGGGAGACAACGATAGACAGGAAGGCAGTCCATCATGGGAGACCTGCACTCACTCGCTCACACCGAGACACCAACTGACCTATCGTCTGAGCTTGTAATGTGGGAAGAAACCCACACAGCCACGGGGAGAACATGCTCCACACAGACGAGGGCTCGAACCTGGGTCTCTGGAGCTGTGTGGTGACAGTGCTAATCACAGCGCAACCCTGCCGCCCAAGCCTATTCTCGTGAAAAAATAATAGTATCTGAAAGAAATGTGAGTGTAAGCTGATGATGATTTGTTCATCCACAGAGGGGTAGTTCCACTGCACGTCCTGAAGCAGCTTGAGGCCCGGACAGGAAAGCGGATTTCTCAGCTCTTTGACTATGTGTGTGGAGTGAGCACAGGTAACCTACACACCACCCTCTAGAGCTCAGAGCTGCACTGATTTGTTCTTCAGCTGGATTTTGTTTACCTTGTTTACCTCTATAGATTGGCACAAAGATTGTCAAAACATTAAGTCAGTTGTTCTAACGGCTCTTGTTCTTCCTGCTTGTTTCATCAGGAGCAGTTTTGGCCTTTACACTGGCTTTGGCTCATTTTTCTCTAGAGGAGTGTGAGGAAATGTACAGGCGTTTCGGCTCAGACGTTTTCAGACAGAACCCATTTGTTGGCACTGTAAAAATGGGCTGGAGTCACTCATACTACAACACCGAGACCTGGGAAATGATCCTAAAGTAAGTGTTTAAAATTGGAATGCAACCAGTTCATAGAGGTTTCGGCCACTTCATTAGGTAAACCTTGCTAGTACCGGGATGGACCCCCTTTTGACTTCATCAGCCTTAATTCTTTGAGTCATAGATTTACCAACATGCCTGAAACATTCTCCCGTTCCACCAAATCCCAAAAATGCTCTATTAGATTGAGATTTGGTGACTGTGGAGGCCATTAGAGTACAGTGTCATGTTCAGAAAAAGCAGTTTGAGATGATTTGAGCTTTGTGACATGGCACGTTAATCACTGTCGTCATAAAGGGATGGACATGGTCAAGTATGGTGGTGCTTGTGAAAGTATGTGAACCCTTTAGAATTTTCTGTAATTCTGCATAAATGTGACCTAAAACATCATCAGATTTTACACAAGTCCTAAAAAGTAGATAAAGAAAACCCAGTTAAACAAATGAGACAAAAATATTATACTTGGTCAAATTTTATTTACTGAGGAAGAAGATCCATATTAGATATTAGCGAGTGGCAAAAGTATGTGACCCTGTTGCTTTCAGTATCTGGTGTGACCCCCCCTGTGCAGCAATAACTGCAACTATAAAAGTTTCCTGTAACTGTTGATCAGTCCTGCACACCGGCTTGGAGGAAGTTTTAGCCCATTCCTCCGTACAGAACAGCTTCAACTGTGGGATGTTGGGTGGTTTTCCTCACATTAACTGCTTGCTTCTTCAGGTCCTTCCACAACATTTCCATTGGATTAAGGTCAGGACTTTGACTTGGCCATTCCAAAACATTAACTTTAGTATTCTTTAACCATTCTTGGTAGAACGACTTGTGTGCTTAGAGTCGTTGTCTTGCTGCATGACCCACCTTCTCTTGAGATTCAGTTCATGGACAGATGTCCTGACATTTTTTCTTTTGAATTCTCTGATATAATTCAGAATTCATTGTTCCATCAATGATGGCAAATCCGTCCTGGCCCAGATGCAGCAAAATAGGCCCAAACCATGATACTACCACCACATGTTTCAGATGGAATAAAGGTTCTTATGCTGGAATGCAGTGTTTTTCCTTTCTCCAAACATAACGTTTTTCTTTTAAACCAAAAAGTTCTATTTTGGTCCTCATCCATCCACAAAACATTCTTCCAATAGCCTTCTGGCTTGTCCACGTGATCTTTAGCAAGCTTCAGACGAGCAGCAATGTCCTTCTTGGAGAGCAATGGCTTTCTCCTTCCAACCCTGCCATGCACACCATTGTTGTTCAGTGTTCTTCTGATGGTGGACTCATGAACATTAACATTAGCCAATGTGAGAGACGCCTTCACTTGCTTAGAAGTTACCCTGGGGATCCTTTGTGACCTCGTCAATTATTACACGCCTTGGTCTTGAAGTGATCTTTGTTGGTCGACCACTCCTGGGGAGGGTAACAATGGTTCTGAATTTCCTCCTTTTGTACACAGTCTGTCCAAACTCTTTAGAGATGGTTTTGTAACCTTTTCCAGCCTGATGAGCATCATCAACTCTGTTTCTGAGGTCCTCAAAAATCTCCTTGTTCGTGCCATGATACACTTCCACAAACGTGTTGTGAAGAGGAGACTTTGATAGATCCCTGTTCTTTAAATTAAACAGGGTGCCCACTCACACCTGATTGTCATCCCATTGATTGAAAACACCTGACTCTAATTTCACCTTCAAATTAACTGCTAATTCTAGAGGTTCACATACTTTTGCCACTCACTAATATGTAATATTGGATCATTTTCCTCAATAAATAAATAACCAAGTATAATATATTTGTCTCATTTGTTTAACTGGGTTCTCTTTATCTACTTTTAGGACTTGTGTGAAAATCTGATGATGTTTTAGGTCTTATTTATGCAGAAATATAGAAAATTCTAAAGGGTTCACAAACTTTCAAGCACCACTGTAGGCTGTGGTGTTTAAACAAAGTTCAGTATGTATTAAGCGGCCCAGAATGTGCCAAGAAATTGTCCCCCATACCATTACACCACAGGCATCAGCCTGAACCGTTAATACAAGTCAGGATGGATCCTTGCTTTCCTGTTATTTACACCAAATTTTGACCCATCAATCAAGACTAGTCAGACCAGGAAACTTTTTTCCAGTTTCTGTTGTCCAATTTTGGTGAACCTGTCCAAATTGTAGTCTCAGTTGCTGACAGGAAAGGCACCTGGTGTGGTCTTCTGTTACCGTAGTCCATCTGCCTCAAGGCTTGACGCATTGTGAATTCAGAGATGCTCTTTTGCAATGAGTGGTTATTTGAGCTACTGTTGCTTTTGTGTCAGCTCAAACCAGTCTGACCATTCTCCTCTGACCTCTGGCACCAACGAGGTATTTTCGCCCACAGAACTACTGCTCTCTGAATATTTTCTCTTTTTCAGACCATTCTCTGTAAACCCTAGAGATGGCTGTGTGGGAAAATATCAGAACATCAGCACAAACAACCATGCCACGTTCAAAGTCACTTAAATCATCTTTATACCCCAATGTAGTGCTCGGTTTGAACTTCAACAGGTCGTCTTGACCATGTCTACATGCCTAAATGCATTGAGATTGACTGACAAGATATTTGCATTAACGAGCAGTTGAACAGGTGCACCTAATAAACTGGCCGGCGAGTGTATGCCATCCGGTCTTTGATATTTAATACTTTAATTATCCCAACTGTCCACTCAGGGAGAAGATAGGCGACCAGCTTCTTATTAAAACAGCCAGAGACGAGCTCTGTCCAAAGGTAACTTATGATCTGTTCTGAAGCATTTAATGTCCTGAGTTGCCAAAACATACCGCTGAATCTGTCTCATCATTTCAGGTGTCTGCAGTGAGTGCAGTGGTGAATTGGGGTACCAGTCCCAAACCTTTCATCTTTAGGAACTATAATCACTCTCCAATGCGTCTAAGTCGCTACGCAGGTGGCTCTGGATACCAGCTTTGGCAGGCAGTTCGAGCTTCTTCTGCTGCTCCAGGCTATTTCCAGGAGTTCCCCCTGTATAATGACATACATCAGGTCAGAATGGACAAGTACACACTGAGAGTGGTGCTTGAAGGTTTGTGAATCCTTTAGAATTTTCTGTCTTTCTACATAAATATGACCAAAAACATCAAACTTTCACACAAGTAAGTAGATGAAGGGAACCCAACTGAATAAATGAGAGAAAAACATTATACTTGGTCATTTACTTTAGCCACTTACAGATATGTAATACAGTGGTACCTTGGTTCTCGTTGTTAATTTGTTCCAGAAGGCGTGTAGAGAACAGAATACGACAAGTTCCAGGCAAATTTTTCCCATAAGGAATAATGTAAATTGAATTAATCCGTTTCAGACCCCCAGAAAATCCACACTGTATAAGGCATTATATGCAATAATTGAGTTGTATTGTACAGGCGCTCCCTGATGTACTATGGAGATGTTCAGACAAATCCATCATAAGTTAAATGTATGATAATTTGAGGAGTTTAACGAGTGTTTGGTAGGTTTGGTAGAGCGTCTATACTGTATCATAGCGGAGATATGGAAAAGTACAAAACACTTACTCTATTGATGAACTCAGGGTGCTAGTGTTCTGAAGTATTCAGTTCCTGTTTTGCTTTCAGTTGACTCTTATAAACGATCATTCTTAGGACCCATGGAGAGTTATTTGCACTAAGAATACAGTAGTCTAGATGTAAAAATAAAGAAAAACATGATAAAAGACAATTTTCTAGTCAAATTGCATTGAGAACCGAATTTGACGAGTTCCTAGGTGGTCGAGAACCGAGCTACCACTGTATTGGATAATTTCCCCAATAAATAAATGAGCAATTATAGTCTGATGATGTTTTAAGTTATTTGTGTGGAAAACATAGAAACTTCAAAAGGGTTTCACAAACTTCAAGCATCACTGCAGGGTATCAAGCATACTTATCAGTAGCATTTGCTCCCCTAGGATGGAGGTATCATTCTGAACAACCCCAGTGCCCTTGCTGTCCACGAAAGTCGGCTGCTCTGGCCCAATCAGCCATTCCAGGTGTGCTGTCTCTAGGAACTGGCCGTTATGATAATGACAGGAGGGGTCCTGCTACGTCCACCAGTCTGAGAGCCAAAATTAGCAACCTGATCAGCAGTGCCACAGACACAGAAGGTCAGTATGCAGGGTGTCGACTGCAGAAATGGCTATCAGGGTGTGCGATATTGACAAAAACAACAATAATTAGACGATACTTTGCATCCTTCAAACATGTCTAAAAGTCTTGCATTGTATTAGCTTGCCCTTACTATTAGGATATTAAGTTGTTTTATTTTACTGATTAGTCAGTTCATCTATTCATCCTCCAAAAAATCTAATTCATCATCTCATTTAAGCTCCTTATTTTAACCACAAACTGTTTGTCATAAGAATGCAGCACAAAACAAAAATTAAACAGGGTTTATATGTTAAATTGCAAAACCTGTAATTTTAAACCACCATGATCAAAATGAACATGAGAGCTTCTTAGATTTAAAGTGGTGCTGTGAAAGTTTGTGAACCCTTTAGAAAAAAGAAGGCTATTCCTATAATGGTGGGGTCGTGGGAGCAGTGAGAGAGGGAGGGGGGGTAGAATGGAAAAATAAACTAGGAACGAAACATGGCAAGTGAACTCACAAGGTACGATAATTTTACACACAAAAGGGTCGCATAAAGCGGGCGAGGGGAACATAACGAGAACCCATTAATACAAATAAATAAGACAAAATATGTAATAGGGAAAACATACTTCGGTGTCGCGGTTTATTGTATCAAGCGTTTAGGAACAAATGACACACAACCAAATGAGGTACAATATAGTACAATATCTGTGCAGAGAAAGGTAGTGTATGAAACCCACACGCTAGTGAATATTCAGTATCAGCGTCACGAAGCCGACATACTCACCTAGACAAGGTCCACGGAGTGCAATTACAGTGGTGGTCTCATACATATCAGAGGTGCATGCCACACATCAGTCTGTCTGCATGTTAGACGGGGGGCGGGTCGTTCTGACAATCAGTCTGCTTTCTGAACATGTTGTGGAAGTGTAATCATGGCACGAACAATCAGGAGATTTCTGGGGGGACCTCCCTAGAAAAAAGACTTGTTGATGCTCATCAGGCTGGAAAAGGTTACAAAACCATCTCTAAAAGAGTTTGGACTCCACCAATCCACCAGTCCAGACTAGATTGTGTAAAATGGAGGGAAATTCAAGACCCATTGTTACCCTCCCCAGGAGTGTTGACCAACAAAGATCTCTCCAAGAGCAAGGCGTGTAAAAATTGGCGAGGGTCACAAAAGGACCCCAGAGTACTTCTAAACAACTGATGGCCTCTCTCACATTGGCTAATGTTAAATGTTCATTTTTCAGTCCACCATTAGAAGAACACCGAAACAACAATAGTGTGTGCATGGCGGGCTGCAAGGAGAAAGCCACTGCTCTCCAAAAAGAACATGTCGACTGTTTGCTAAAGATCACGTGGACAAGCCAGAAGGCTATTGGAAGAATGTTTTTGTGGACGGATAGAACAAAATAGAACTTTTTGGTTTAAAAGAAAAGCGTTATGTTTGGAGAAAGGAAAACACTGCATTCCATCATAAGAACCTTAATCCCATCTGTGAAACATGGTGGTGGTAGTATCATGGTTTGGGCCTGTTTTGCTGCATCTGGGCCAGGATGGCTTGCCATCATTGATGGAACATGAATTCTGAATTTATATCAGAGAGTTTCTAAAGGTAATGTCAGGACAACTGTCCATGAACTGAATCTCAAGAGAAGGTGGGTCATGCAGCAAGACAACGACCCTAAGCACACAAGTCGTTCTACCAAAGAATGGTTAAAGAAGAATAAAGGTAATGTTGTGGAAGGACCTGAAGTGAGCAGTTAATGTGAGGAAACCCACCAATATTCCAGAGTTGAAGCTGTTCTGTATGGAGGAATGGGTTAAAATTCCTCCAAGCCAGTGTGCAGGACTGAAAGTAAAGGTTCACATACTTTTGCTACTCACCAATATTTAATATTGGATCATTTTCCTCAATAAATAAATGACCAAGTATAATATGTTTGTCTCATTTGTTTAACTGGGTTCTCTTTATTTACTTTCAAACTTACAAACTTTCAAGCACCACTATAGGTTAGCTGTGCAACTCCAAAAATTCTAAGTCTCTTTTAAATTCTTCTGTAAATGATTTAGCTGGTACTAATGAAGACATAATTATATTCCCTATTTTCCTGTAAATTAAATATTTAATTGTATTAATCGAAACTATTCAAATATTATCGGTTGTGTTTATGGCATTCTATTTTTTTTTAGACTGCTCAATGGCGCCAACCAACAACTGGAGCCAAAAATGACTTATGTCATCCATGCAGGAAGTAGCATTGCGGGAAACCATTTAATTACATGGAAACTTTTTTTAAAGCTTCGATGTCACCAATTAAGATGTAGTTTTAATAGATATTGTTGTAGACGATACATATTGCACACACCCCATGGCTACCTATTCCCCTCTTCCAGTGTTTCTCAATCCTGGTCCTGGCGCCCCACCGCTCTGCACAATTTAGTGCTTCTCCTGTTTGAACACACCCACATTCACTCAACAACAGGTTTGTTAAGGAGCTGAGAAGGATCAGGTGTATTGGGAGCAGGAAAACACTAAAACATGCAGATTGGTGAGATGCCAGGACCAGGATTGAGAAACACTGCCCTATTGATACTTATTGATATCAACAGCTAAATATATCACTAGCTGACATGCATTAATTGTCAGTGCATCGGTACATCCTTACGTTACGTTATTGGTGAAGATGGTCAGGTTCACATTCTAATTCTGAACATCTCCTATTTAAGGTGTGCACATTCTTTTGGCGGACCTGCTGGAGCCGAATGTGTATTTCCGCTTTAACCCGATGCTGAGTGCTGAAGTCTCGCTGGACGAAAGCAGGCCTAGTGCACTGCAGCAACTTCAGCAGGATACTCTGCACTATCTGGAGCGGAACGAGCACAAGCTGGAGCTGCTGTGCAGTGTGCTGGAGGAAGAACGCACAACATTGTGGAAGACCCGGGACTGGATCAGTGAGAAAGCCTGGAAGCTAAGACAACACTGGATTTAACTGAGCTAAAGACGTGGGTTTGATGGACCATTACTCTCTTTTTTAAGTTTTATTGCTGTGTTTGTGTTAAGATATAAGATACATCCAGCTACCATTATATGGGCGATGTGCAATCGTGAGTATGTACAGGTATAACGTTAACGTCTGCATTAGCAGAAGTGGTTATAGACCAGACATGACTATAGTCACATAGTCTTTTTATGCTACTTTAATATAAATATAAAGAAAACATATGCAAATCATATATAAATGCATCAGAGATACCCCTGAAAACACGAGTGGAACGCTACCATCTACACAGCACCCCTAATGCCACATTTTTGACTGATGGAAATTCACAATATTTAGATACAGTAATGTATTGTTACAGTTCTGTGTATAGAATAGAATAGAATATAAGCCTTTTATTCCCATTATTCTTGCGTACAACAAAATTTGGTGCAACGCTCTCCAAGAAAAAGTATAGACACGAAAAATGGCAGTTATATACAACAATTAATTTAAGTAGATATTTATATAGTAACCAGTTTAAATAGTACGAGTAGTGGGGAGGACAAAAAGGTGTACTACTTGCAGTAGGACAGACACACACTTATGAACGCCATTTACAGCTTGTTACAACTAAGTAGTGGAAAGTCATACACACATATCTTAGTAACTTGCATTGAAAAAAGTCCCTAAACACATCAACCGAGTTAGAACAGTCTCTAGTCCAAACGTGAGCTAACAATAAGCATGCACACGACCCGTAAGGTACTTCCGATCCTAACTCTCGCCTCTGCTCGTTGATGTAAAAGACAGATTTTTATTTCCTATTATAATTTATTATAATATTTAAGACCTCATCGTTAAAGCGAATGCTTTGATCGGATGCTCCTTCAGTGACTGTATAGTGTATGTTATTCATTGGAGCAGTCAGTAATAGACACAGGATACCTCAGTAGTTCTATAGATAGTGTGTAGCAGCCATTAATATACTCAGTGTTTGGTTATCACACTAAAACCTTGAATGCACAGGTAGAAACTCTTTATTTGATAAATAACTTGAGCTGTGTATTTAGTATGACACTGGATTCATTTTTCCAAATATGTAATACGTTTTGCAATATAGGTAGTCCTCGGGTTACGACGGTCTCGAGTTACGACGTTTTGTGGTTACGACACATCTCCCATTTACTGAATAAAGCCTTGTTTCGCACTTAAGTGGTTTTGCGTCATAAACGTGATAACGCGAACTTCGTGTTTGGTGTGCGCGGCAGAAGAATACATGGTTATGCGGCTCGTTTTTTGATAATTACTGTGTTAGGATAGGATAAGTGCTTACAGTATGTTATTTACGTGCAGTATGTTAGGGTTAGGGTTAGGGTATGTTCCGACTTACACCAAAAATCGGTTTACGACGCCACCTAGGAACGGATCTGCGTCGTAAGTCGAGGACTACCTGTATTTATTTGTGGTATTTTGTATCCATTTGAACAAATTATAATATAAACAGGTAACTTTCTTCTTATTAGGGTTACATAATGGTTTGGGGACATATACAGTATGTTAAGACTTTATGTATAAAAAGAGTTTCTGTAAAATATATTTTATATGTAATAATAATAATAACTCAAACATGCCTTAGGTGTCAAATTTTCTACGTACCTTTACATTTTCCTTATTTTACTAATTGAGACATGATATATGTAGGCCACTGATGAGTGACACTTTGCTGCGTTTTTCTCTATTTTAATACAGTCCTTTTTTGTTATAAATGATATAATTAGCATAACAATACCAATAATATTAGCATACCATAAGTTGAATTTTTGAAAAAAAAAGTACATATATTTCAGAACTGACCTAAACCCCATAAAACATTTATGGGGGCACTTGTAGCCAGAGAAATAGTATACATATATTGATAAACACACACACACACACACACACACGTGTGTGTGTGTGTGTGTGTGTATACATATACATACATATATATATATATATATATATATATATATATATATCTTAAATAATAAAAAAACATGGCAATCAGGAATAGGTATGGTATTAACGTTGTTGAAATTCGCTGCAATGAGAACCTCAGATGTGTCACCATTTGGATGTGTGTGAAACTGAGCAGTGTGTGCTGATGTCAGGATCTTTTCTGGCTCTTTCAGAGCTGTTTTTGTGAGTCAGCTGCATTGTGTTAAATGCAGGAGGAGAAAGACGAACACTGTCACTGACAATGAATGTAACTGATGAGATGTTAACAACTTCTGCATCGGTTAGGCCTGATCTGAAATAAGTGCCTGATCTCATTTCTGAAACTTGCATACCTAAAGAGATAAGCATATAATATTTTGTAATTATTTGTTTTTTTCTGAATTAGTTTTATTTCCTGAAAGTACTACTATTAGCACTGAAATATTTCAGTGTATGTTTATGTGCAATTGTGTGACAGCCAGTCAAAAAACAACCTTAATCCATTCTTAACGTTTTCCCAGTCCCCAAAAAAACATTTCTACATAGCAGTTTCAAAAAGTGAATCTCATGGTTAATGTTTTAATGAGTCCTGACATGTCTGTGATTTGTGACTATCTGTCAATGCAGACTAGAGCATGTAGGTGGCAACATTTACATTTTTTGTTATACAAGTGCTGTGGTGTAATAAAACACAAGGAAGCTAAAACATGGGGTAAAAATCACCCACTCCCACCAATTTGCCACCCAAATTATAAAGCAAACCTCAATTTCTTTGTACCCCCACCATCCACTGCTATCCATGGAACAAACCAGCCTGTGACCAACTCCCACCCCTTGAAGATTAGAAAAACCAGATAGAACCACCAGGACCCTCAGAATATGGACGCCTCTAACTTACCACATGCAAAAACAACTTAGTGAGTCACGGATTGAAATCCTTCATATGATTTAGTGTTAGCAGGCTGATATTTGGGAACACAACTTTGCAACACAAACTTTTTGAGTGGGAGAAATATTATGCAAGTTCATGTACAGTTTGA
Organism: Ancistrus triradiatus; assembly: GCA_025084515.1. Classification (NCBI taxonomy): domain Eukaryota; kingdom Metazoa; phylum Chordata; class Actinopteri; order Siluriformes; family Loricariidae; genus Ancistrus; species Ancistrus triradiatus. The sequence goes on along the minus strand of JAJAGP010002308.1, from coordinate 23,088 downwards.
AGAGCTTTTGTCATCATTGATCTGTCTACTTGTGAATGACATATTTTAACGCATACTTGGTCATAGCTGTATAACACGGTTAATATCACAGTCACCTTCCAGTCCTTGGAAAATAGGTATACACTCCTGGGCAGAAAAATGGATCAAACCCAAAATGGCCCAAAATTAGTTGAGAAATGTTTCCCAGTTAGTTTGTATTTAATGTGAGTCCAAATATTTTCTGTAGGGTTCAACTCTGGACTAGCATGAGCCTGTTGGACTGTGGCAGATCAACTAACAATGAATCACCTCACATCGACAAGATCCTGGGTTCAATCCCCAGGTGGAGTGTGCTGAGTCCTTTCCTTGTGGAGTCTGCAGATCCTCCCCATGTCCATGTGGGTTTACTCCGGATGCGACGGTTGCCTCCCACAGTCCAAAGGCATGCGTGTTAGATTAATTGGTGTCTCTAAAGTGCCCCAAGTGTATGATTGTTTGTTTAAGTATGTCAGTATATGTGCCCTACGAGGACTCTATACTGCCAGCTAGGCACCAGCTTTCCCGCAACCCTGCCCAAGGATCAAGCAGAAGAGAATGAATGAATGATCTGAAGAGGATCATGAATAGCAGAATTCTCCTCAAATATTATAATATTATTAGATTTCAACATATAAAATCATCTTTACAGCAAAAATAATTGTTTCAACTGACTCTGGCATAGCATAAACACAAACTTTATGTGAAATTCTGAGCTATGTAAGTAACTAGAGGGTCAAAACACCCTCTTGACCCTCTTGAGTGTAGCCTTTTGAAAACCTATGCCGAATAATGATATGTTTTCCTTCTGCACTCTTTTCTATGGTGATTGAAAACTAATGCATTACTGGATCACACAGATATAATCAAAAATATTCCTGAGAGGCTGTGCTTCCTTTAGCATGCTTATCTCATTCAGGATAAGGACAAGCTGAATGTCTACAGGATCATGCCTGCAGGAGCAGAACTGGCTGGAGCTAAAAGAATAGATGAGTTGTTGTCCTGCTTGTGGAGGAAATGGCTCAGCGAGTGCTCGTGCTTGGCGCTGATGTCACTGATGTCATGCCTGCTGCTGAGGATTGTGTAGGTCCTGGGACCATCTGTAGGATTAGCTCATACCTCTGCTTCAGGTCAATAGTAAGCTAAGACCTTTTTCTCTTCAACTATGACACTGACGTTTCATTGTTTTTTCATCTATTCATATATTTTTAAAGCTGAACAATAGTTAACAAGTTACAATTCAGTCCTAGCTTTCCAAGCTTTTAACAAACACTGCCATGTCTTTGCTACGTTTTGGCTAGCAGTCAGCTAGCTCCTTGCCAAGATTTTCTCGTTAATGTGTGAGAAACCAGTGGGAAGGGATTCAAATATTTTAGCCCTAATTTTTTCTGATTAGGCTTGTTTTGCCTTGTCTTGTTGATATATGCACGGATGTTCCTGGAAAAGATGTCGTTGTGAAGGAATTAATGTTGCTCTAAAATTTCAATGTACTTTTCTGCATTAATGCTGCCATCACAGAAGTGTAAATGACCTTTGCCAAGGGTAATTACACAACCCCATACCAAGACAGACTCTGGGTTTTGGACTTGTTGCTGGTAATAGCCAGGATGGTCCTTTTCGTCTTTGGTCTGGAGCACACGGCATCCATTTCTTCCAAAAAAGATATGGAATACTGCTTTACCTGACTACAATTAACAACTGTGTGATGGTCCATCCCAGATGCCTCCGAGCCAGAGAAGTCGACGTCACTTCTGAACATGGCTTCTTTTTTGCACAGTAACATTTTAAGTGGCATTTGTTAATGTAACTCTGTATTGTAGTGCTTGATAAAAGTTTGATGAGTAATCCCTTGCCTATGTGGCTCTATCAGCTATTGATTAATAGCGATTCTTGATGCAGGGCCATCTGAGGGATCAGAGATCACGCTTCTTCAGTTTAGGCTTGAGACCTTGCCCTTTACGCACTGAAATTCCTCCAGATTCCTTGAATCGTTTAATGATATTATGCACTGTAGATTGAGAAATATGCAAATCATGATTACAATCACCTGTTCAAAATCACATAATTTTTTTTTTTTTTTTTTTTTAACTCATTACTAGCCTGAAACTGCCCCTGTCCCAACTTTTTTTGGAATGTGTTTCAGGAATGGATGTTTATTAACAAATTAATGATCAGAAAAAAACATTATATATCTTGGGCTCATACTGTCTGCAATTAAATGAAAGTCAAAGAAACACTGCATGTATTTTTATTTGCATTTTCCATACCATCCCAACTTTTTCTGATTTGGGGTTGTAGGTATTATAAACTGATGAGTGAAAACATTATGACCCCTCAGATTGTATAATGCTGTTTGTCTCATTGCAACTGTACATATCAAGGTTTGGGATATATTAGTTGGTTCTTGTAGTCGACTCATCGGTATAGTCCTGAGGGACTATGACAATGGCCAAATTGTTATGCTGGGTCAGGCTTGTGGGGTGCTCCCAATCAATAGTCCCAAGTACCTAGCGAGGAGGGACAAGCCCAAGGTTCACCGTGACACAAAGGAAACAAAAGGCTATCCTGTCTGGTCCAAACCAACAGACCACAGTGGCACAAGGCACTTAGATTTTATCATCATAATATACCCGGCCACTTAATGTCGATGTGCCATACTTCACATTCTATTATTTCGAAACTTTGACTCCATGACTTTAGTTCGCTCTTAGATTTTATCATCTACGCCCCGCCCAAGGAGGTTGGGTCCCTTTTTTGAGTCTTGGTCCTCCCAAGGTTTCTTCCTAGAACTAGGGAGTTTTTCCTTGCCACTGTCGCCCTAGGCTTGCTCAATTTGGGATTGGACGTAGTTATTAGGAGATAATCTAAACTTGTAAAGTTGCTTTGAGACAATGCTCCATTGTAAAAAGCGCTATATAAATAAATCTGACTTGACTTGACTTGACAAGTCACAGAAAACCTTAATGCTGAGTAAGCATTAAAGTCACACCCTGCTTAGAATGGGACTGTATAAATACAGACCAGTCAAAGTGCCCATGTTAACACCTGCTCACCTTCAAAAACACCTTCAATTGGCTGGCGAGCTTTGGAACTGGACTTTGGAGCAATGGAAGGTCTAATTTGTCTTTTTTTCACCGTTCACCTACAGAAGTGATGGCTTCCGGAAGCACTGTGTGAAGAAGACAAGTCTTTTAAGAAAGTACAGCGCTCTGGTTCATGTTCTGCTGGGAAAGTCCGGGCATTTATGAAGATATGAACTTCAACCACACGTGCCACCTATTTAAACATCACTGGGAACCAGGTGGCCATGTTATTTTGGTTCATCTATGAATGTGACTGTTCAGGTTAATTAGCAACACCTACAGATGAATGTAAAGTAAGTCTATATCTGATAGCAGAGCAAATTGGTCTTTCTATCCTTCAATGTGTGGGCTAGGAATGTTTCTCCCACACTCCCTGTCACTCCTGAGCCAAGTTATGCGGACAGGGCCATCATCCAGTAACATTAACCAATTCAATCCAAACATTATCCTGCCTACCTGGGTGCTGTCGTATCCCAACTGGGCTTAAGTGATTGTCAAGGCACACGGTCATGTTTTTAAAAACACCTAATGTAATGCAGCAAATCACCTCCTTTTTGGGGGCGTCGCAGGATTTTTGCTGCATTCGATTTTCTGATGGAAACAAAACATTTCATTCATAACCACCAGCTCCATTTTTCAGAACTGAACAATGACGCCTACACATTGATGTCACGATCAAGTCTGTTGTATGTTTTTTTTTTTTGGTGCCATATGACTTGTTGCTAAGTTTACTCTAAAAAATTAAGTCAAATGAAACATTTAGAATGAATAATTTTAAAGTTTTTTTTATTTTTCTTTATTCACGTTTGATTGTCAATAAGTGAATTATCTTAAGTGTAGAATATCAGTCTTTGATTTGCACATTGGCTCACTCATGCCTGTCATCCTGTAAAACTAAATTTATATTATAGTTATTTAACACAATATTTAGGTCACGTGAGAAGTGTAGAAAGAGTAATTTTAAGTGAAATTAAATTTTTGGTTTGGTTTTATTCGTCTCTCAATAAGTGAGTCATCTAAACAAGTCTAGAATTTCAGCTTTTGAATGTTAGCTCACTCACACCTGTCATTCTATAAAACTTAATTTACATTATAATTATTTAACATAATAATTATTATAAATCGTCTAAAAAAGTGATTATTATTGGGAGATAAATAATGAAGGGGCAAAATATCTGTAAATCAGCAGTCTCATGAGAGAGAGAGAGAGAGAGAGAGAGAGAGTGTGTGTGTGTGTGTGTGTGTGTGTGTGTGTGTGTGTGTGTGTGTGTGTGTGTGTGTGTCTGTGTGTGTTGGGGGTGGGATGTCATTCATGGTGCATGAATAGGGTGGAAAACAGTCAGGAGACAGCTGCAAACAGAAGCACTAGTTTGAGTGGCATACAGTGTACAAACATCTGCTTCGCTCGTCATTGTTTTGAATTGGATTGGATATGGGATTAAATCTGATATGGCACTCTGATGAACTGAGGACATCTGATGATTGATAAAAACACTAATTACCCAAAGGATACCTGAAATCAGAGGTAAGAGAATAAGAGGGAACTTGCATAAAGTTCAAAACAATTCCTTGTTGTTATTTATTTTTGTAAGATAAACTCTTTCTGTTATTGTCCTCAGTACTGGGATGAGTACGAGACTTATCAGATGGTTTGGGCACTGTTAGTGCTGATGGCTTCTGTCTGAGCTGGTAGGCCTACAGTCTCTACACTCAATAATAAAAACAAATAGACCTGTTTTAAACTTTAGATTAGATGTCAAATCATCCAACTATACAAGCAGTGGAACAGCATTTATTATGTATACAAAATTTATATGTTTGGTTTAATACACTCACTAGCCACTTTATTCTTTTTCAACTGCTTGTTAACACAATATCTAATCAGCCAGCCAGTGGCAGAAACTTAAGCATGTAGACATGGTCAAGACGACCTGCTGCAATTCAAGCCGAGCATCAGAATGGGGAGGGAAGTTCATTTAAGTGAATTTGAACGTGGCATGGCTGTTGGTCCTAGACTGGATGGGAGCATTTCAGAAACTGCTGCTCTACTGGGATTTTCATGCACAACCATCTCTAGGGTTTACCGAGAATGGTAAGAAAAAGAGAAAATATGAAATGGCAAAATGTCTTGTTGATTCCAGAGGTCAGAGGAGAATGATCAGACTGGTTTGAGCTGATAGAAAGGTAACATTATCTTAATTAACCCTTAATTACAACCAAGGTATTCAGAAGAGCATCTCTGAAGGTACAATTCACATGGCGTCACCAAAATTGGACACCAGAAGAGAGATTCTCATCATGGATGTGCAGCCAACAAATCTGCAGAAACTGCATGATGCTATCATGTCAACACGGACCAAAATTTCTGAGGAATGTTTCTAACACCTGAATCTATGCCAAGAAGATTTAATGTAGTTCTGAAGGCAAAAGTGAGCCCAACATAGTACTAGCAAGGTGCTAGTGCTTTGACTGTCAGGTCAGTTTCTGATGTTAGACAATAAGCCCTGGCTCATTTTTGGCATTCCAGTGCATTTTCAATGTGTCTGATGTAGTATAGGTCAAAGTTCTGTGCAAGCCAGCCACCAAATCTCTATGGACTTTGTTTAAAGACAGCTGGGCAGAAAGTAGATGAACTGATTTGTTGGAAGTTGAAAGTGGGATATCAGTACAACCCATTCTACTGCCACTGTTTGTCTATGGCGAATCCAGAAATGTTCTCTTTAGATTATGAATGTGTTACAAGTGAGTGTTGCTAAAATGGCAGAGGTCAAATATTAGATGGGGTGTCCACAAACTTTTATATTTTTATATTTTTATTTTTCTATATAGTTTACAAAAGTGCTTATTATTAATTACAGTGTATGCCCATTTATTATATAAAAAAGATATGTGTTATTACTGTTACTATCATATCCTATAATTTTTAACACAGTTGAAATAAGTAATGGTTTGTGGAAGAAATCTCTCTTCAGTTATTTATTTATCATAACTTTTAGAGCAAAGACAGAGAAACATTCTGTCGCAGAAAAGGGCAGTCCAACTAAAATGTGAATGAAATGATAGGACCACAAAGAACAGGATGCTAGGAAAATTATTTTATTCGGAAGATCAGGGAACTTATAGTATATATTATAATAATAAAAATAAATCAATGAGCCAAGTTCATAACTGAGAGATAGCCAGGATGACAATGATTTGTCATGTGATCTGATGTAAATTATGACATATCACAGCTCTCATAACCAGTGCTGTAGCGTGGGTTATATAATCAGGTGATCAGGAGATGACAAGCTAAGCAAAATCAGCACAATCTCTCTTTTGTCTGTTTCTGGCCTGGTTTGAAATGAAGAATGTGCTTTTTCATCAGAGCTGCTAGGCAGTGAGTTGGTGGCATATCCGGGTGGTGGTTTCAGACATGAGGACTGAAAGATGGAGGGAAATTCTGGCCGCATTCATTCTCCTAGTACAGATATGGAGAGAGGTGAGAGCAGTGGAAATCCCTCCTGATGGTGAGCGTCCAATAATCCACTATGAAGCCTTTCCTTTCTGTCTCTGCATACCGGAATATTTGAAAGTGCCATTCCAAGACATTGTTCGTGTCCAATTCCCATCACAGTGAGGCAGCCACCTATGATAACTAAGCAGAGCGTCCCAGATTATATCGTGGAACCGACGGACCCCATCACAGTGGAGTGCGAGGCCACTGGCAACCCTCCGCCGATGTACGAAACATAATGTATATGTCAGCATTTTCATGAAACCATTTAATGTTAGTGAGATACCCTACCACCAATAACTGCTTTTTCTGCTTCCCTAGCTTCACATGGACGCGCAATGGTGTGTACCTGAACGTGGCCCGCGACCGCCAGGTGTCCATGAAGAGGCAGTCGGGCTCGCTGGAGATCTTTTTTTGGGGACGTCCAGAAGATTATGAGGGGGTGTATCAGTGCACGGCTACTAATGAATTTGGCTCAGCTCTATCCAGTCACATTAATCTGCGGGTCTCCAGTAAGCTTGACCAAAACAGCTTAATAACATAGAGATCACTGAAAATTGTTTTGGAAAGAATTTATTTGGATTGATTTGACTTTTAAATCGTAAAATGAATCATTAAACTGAACATAAACTACAGTCAATATATTTACAATGTTTTATATTATACAGCTTTTCTGTCTATTTTTTACATAAAGCCAAATGCAGCACATGTCTAGCTCATGTGATCCCGAGATCTACTGCAGACTCCAAAAAAGGACATTGGCAAAATTTCAGGGTTGTGGGTTGAGTGTGTTGACCTATCAGAGGTTCGAAATGTTGCCATAGCTTCTCTCAGTGGACAGAACTGGAAACGGCCACTGGCCACTAACTGGCTTACAATATGTTTTATCATCATTTTGCTCTTCTCCATCTCTCTTGTGTTGTGAACAGAGGCTCGTACGTGGCTGAAGGAGTATTTGGAGCCTGTGTCTGTGTTTGTGGGTCTTCCTTTGATACTGCCTTGTAATCCTCCAGTCGGACCTCCCAGACCACAGACCTACTGGATGAATAGCTGTAAGCACTGACAGCCTAACAGTTATAGCCACAGTCAAGTTTAGAATATTTTCAGATGTTATTTCAAATAGCATATGGAGGTGCACTTGTTTATTTAGGAAAATGTATAGTATAAAGATTGTTCAGGTAGTTTGAGCCTATATTCATTGTTTTTTTGTCAAAATCCTGTATAGTTTTCTCCCTTTTTAATCCCCACTTGTACTGGTCTCAGTACTCCGTTTGTACAGGCAGAGGCCGCCATCTGGCCTCTCTTCTCTAAGAGTGGCCAGTCATGTGACTGTGTGATACTTGACCTGGCAGGAAGGCAGTGCTGGGACGCGTATATGAGTCTCTGCAATGATGACATAGCGAAAGGCCACTGTTCCACCCAAGTGCACAAATCTTGTATATTCAAACCCACAGAATCTTTCAGTGATGTCAGTGTATTATGGTGGAGCATGGGGCTTCCTGATTGGGCTTCTGCCTATTAATTGTGAATTTGACAGGGCTTCATCTGTCTCATCACATGTGCTACCATATACTGTGCATACAGTACTGTGCATAAGTCTTATTCCACCATTAGATTAGTATTTTTAGCAACGGTATAATGATCATATATAACATACTGCCGACAATTGGACCTGAAAATTTCAAACTTGGATTAAACTTTGGATTTAATACTATTTTCCTCTGATCTTCATTCCGATCTTTGTGAGCTTTAGCATATCTTAGCGTTTCCCCCTGCTCCCCGTCCAAAAACATGGCTTTTTCACACTGTAGATGGGTCAACTTGACAACCAATGGAGTTGCCAGATGCTGCTATTGCTCAAGTGTAAATACTTGCCATTGTGCGTTTTTCTTGTATTTTTCCTGTATTTTCTGGTTGTATCCTAATAGGGAGACTGAGAAATAATTATAGATGGTCATTATACCACTTCTAAAACAATGGTATATCTAATCTGTAATGGTGGCCTAAGACTTTTGCACAGCACTGTATATCTGTTTGTCTCAGTGTGTTTATTCTAGGGCTTAATGTAACAATATAAAATAAACAAAATTACCCACTAAATAAATCCAAGTTTAGGTTACTCCCTGATAGTAAGGAAGTGGAGGGTATAGGTAGAGGTAAGAAGACATTTGGTCAATTATTTTCCTGATCGTCACTCATTATAGTGGGTTAGTGGTTTGGATAGCTTATTAAACTAAAACATCCAGTCCGTTCAATAGAAGAAGAGTTTGAATAGCGACTGTATATGATTAGAATCATATTGAATACTCTTAATTCCTTTTCTGTTCTTTCACTGCAGCTATGGTACCAATCCCTCAGGATCGTAGAGTATCGATGGCGGAGAATGGAGACCTGTACTTTTCTAGCGTTGTTGCTGAGGACGCTTTCACAAACTATGTCTGTACGGCACGCTTCCCTCGCTCCAACTCCATTCAGCAGAAACCTCCCTTCATCCTGCAGGTACACACAGGTGAGGGGAAACTCAACAGCAGAGACTGATTCACATTTATTTTAGCTTTCTTCTGCATGCCTGATTCATTCTCTCACATGGTGACGTATGTGAGAGAATGAATCTGGCATGAATCTGTATGAAAGACGAACGATTTGAGAAGAATCATTATATTCTACTATAGTCTAGGGGTGGGTATTGGAAAGAACATCACGATAAATGGGTCACGATACGATTATATCACGATATATTGTGATATATTGCAATATTCCACATAAACAGCTGAAATACAAGTTACAGTGTGCAATCTGAGTCATCTTACTACATCACATCACCCAGATAATTCAGTGGACAAATTGAGTCAATACACTGTACTGTGACATCTACAGGAGCGGAGATTGTAGTTTATACCCCATTTAAAATGAGTATTTAATTCCTTCAAAACAATCGATATTTTGAGCTGAAAATTGAAGTAGTATTTCAGGAAAATAAGTATCGCCATTATATTGCTGTATTGATTTTTTTAGCACAGACCTACTATAGTCTAAACAAGGTATTCATGCTGAGACAAAACTGACTCGATGCAGCTGTGAAAATTACATGATAGTTACATGTTCCCACCTAACAATAATAAACAAATGGCAAACTGAGGAAGTGTTAATGAGATTGCAGAAAGCTGCCCTTGTTCCTGCGAATCAGCCCCGTGAATTTCCCTTCATTTGACCTCACTTGTTGTAAGACAATATGAAAAAGGAACTATGATAAGGTCACTTTTTTAATTACTGTAATAAAGTATGATACTCTTCCTTCTAAGAGAACAAATAAATATCTCATTATAATGTGCAGTTGACGAGAAAAGAACACTGTGGCCTTATGTTACATAAGCAGTTATTTAGCAGGCAATGTATTCAAATTGAATGAGAGACAGTTTAGTCTGTGTTTAGTTATAATATGACATGGGTTTTTACATTACATAAAATGAACCAGTTGAGTTTTACCCAACATAAGTTAAGGCTAACTGGTTTGAATAGCTGTTAATTAAAATGCAACTTTATGTTGAGTAATGTATGCTATATCTTATTTGCTAAGGCAGAAAGCAACTAACCTAGCATGTGTATTGCTGTGTGGCCATGACATTCTTATTCATAAAGACAATTGTTGTAACAGGCTGTATTCTTCACTGGACTTCTGATATGAATATCAGACATTGTTGACATCAGAAATGTATTGTTCATGAAATGCTGCTTTCCTTCTTGTTCTGTGTGACGAACTCCAGTCAGTTGTGACCGTGTCAAAAACATCATAACAGGAAAATTACAATTTGATAGTTGCATAGGATTTAAACATTGGATTAATTTCACCTTTGCCCCACATAAACCTTTTCTGTTTACATTTATTTAGCCCGCATGGCAGCTCAGATTGCTCCCAGGTTCCTGAAGCCCAAAGGTACAGCAAGTTCTCAGATTGGCATGTTAGGAGAGGAGCTCGTCATGGAGTGTTTTGCCTCTGGAGTGTAAGTCCGAAAGACACCTAGTATATTTTAGTATAATTCTAAACCACTCTGTTTTATCCCTGTTGTACATTTTACTGGGAACAAACTAATCCTTTCTCATGATGCCTCAGTCCAGCTCCCACCATCAAATGGACTAAAGATTGGGAACCATTGTCCATGGAAGGCATGAAGCTGGAGAACTTCAATAAGACTCTGCGCATTAAGAATGTCTCTATGGAAGATCGGGGTGACTATATCTGCACTGCCACCAACAGGATGGGAAGCGTGGAGCATGTCATCTCTGTGAGAGTAAAATGTAAGTTTGCGATTACAAATGCTACGCACAGGAATGGACAGAGTAACCATTTATGTAGAATAAGTATTGACACTAATTGCTTTTGATATTATCACCAGTTCCTTTTCTGAAATCCCTTTTCTGGTTAGTGTTTAGCTCAGTCGCCTCACAGCTCTGTAGACTCCTGGTTTTATGCTGACCTCAGACTGTGTGGAGTTTGTATATCCTCCCTCTGTCTGTGTAGGTTTACTCTGGGTACTCCAGTCTCCTCCCACAGTCCAAAAAATAATTAAGGTTAATTGGTTGCTTTACATTTGGCCAGTACAATGTACAGACAAAACCCTGCCGTGAATAACCACTGATTCTGATGCGATACTAAATAAATGAATGAATAAATAACTTGTTTGTTTTGTCCCCCTTGTTTTAAATCCACTCTTTCCTGTTCACATTTGTGGTGGCAGTCCCCAAAGAACATAAGGTGCAGGCATGGGAGGGGGTTGCTCCCCTCCCTCAGACACAGATAAACATCAAAATCAAAGTCAGATTTATTTCTATAGTGCTTTTTACAATGGAGAACTGTCTCAAAGCAGCTTTAAGATTTTCTATTATCTTCTATTAACTAAGCCCAAAGCCAAACTGAGCAAACTCTCTCTGAAAAACTCTCTAAATGTTTTAAGGGAGTAACCTCGAGAGGACCAAGACTTGAAAAGAGACCCAACCTCTTTGGACAGCGTAGATGTTATATGTATGAATTAAATCACGTTAACTAATGAATACTTTATAGTAATAGTTTAAATTGAAATTAAAATAAAATATAATAATATGTACACTAATTAATTAGAGATAATGTAATATTATGAAATAGAGAAAACAGCATATAAGAGAATAGCGTAATAAATAAAATATTTAATAAAAACAAAACGTTTCTGCATGAGATGCTCGACCTGGCCAGAAGGCACCACTGGGACTCGGGTCTTTGCGATGGTGAGCTAGTGTGTTAGATCACTGAATCACCTGAGAGCTTTTATAAGTGGTATAAAACCAGATTAATGACATAAATACTAATAACCATACCCATTCCTAGTTTGTACCAAATTACTTTCTGATGTAAGGTTTAATATTTCCTTTTCTCTCCTGTTTTTCTTTATTTAGCGGTTCCTTTCTGGGTTGAGAAACCAAAGAGCCTGATTCTGTCTCGAGATGATAGTGGGCAGATGGTGTGTCAAGCCGATGGAATTCCCAGACCACATATACAATGGCTAGTTAATGGAGTCCCTATTGAGGGTTAGAACATTTACATGCAATGAGTAATCTCTCACTACCCTTACCGGCTTGTTGAGACCAGAAAAAGTAGTGCAAACCATCAAGTAAGTTTTTTTTCCTTGTGTTTTTTCCAGACACTCCTAAGAGTCCAGGCAGACGGATATCAGCGGACACGCTGATATTCCGCTCCGTAGTGCCTGATAGCACAGCTGTGTTTCAGTGTAATGCCTCCAACCAGTACGGCTACATATTGACCAATGCCTTCCTAGCAGTGATGGGTAAATATGTCAAATTCAGAATCATATGTGGTAGTTGTAAGTACAGGAGCTTGTCCTTATGTGGCGTTCATGTCTCCTCTGTAGATATGAGACCTCGGTTGTTGGGTGTCAGAGACAGACTGATTAAAGTGACAGAGGGCTCTCAGACTCTTATGCACTGCCCATATTTTGGCTCACCAAAACCAGACCTACGCTGGTAATGTTGTAGCTCACAATATTTACAGAGATAAGCGTTAGTAAGAGTGTACGAGTAGTAGTTGTGTGCATTTGTGTGTAGGTCTAAAGTTGGAATGGGTCCGTTAGGGGGAGGACGTTTTCGAGTTCTCTCTAACGGAACGCTGGAAGTCAAGCGAGCCAAACTCCAAGACCAGGGCACATATGTCTGCGTTGCTAGCAACGTCATTGGACGAGATGAAATGGAAACACAACTAGAGGTCAAAGGTGGGTGGGATTTCTTATCATCAGACCTGACCAGTTAATCAGGTACCCCTGCCTTGCATGTAAGTTTACTGGAAAGTTTATGTTGATGTACAATTAGTGAGTGTAGCCAGTCTGTCAGCTCTCCTGAGCCCCATCCATCAGTAAGAAGGGACCACCATAGAACCACTGCAGACCAGATATCTAACATCTAACATTCTTAGCATAGCAGAAATGCAGAGAGTGGTGAATGCATGAGGTCCAGCAACAAACCTAAGCTGGGTTTAAATATTCTAAAGAGAAAAATACTTGTACAATGTTAGCCTTTTAGAGTGTGAGTAATTTTGATTTGGTAGGTATACTAGTGAAACACAAAGCTATGCTAATGAAATGTAAAAATTGCTGCTTTATTAAGAATGGTTCAACACCCAAATATTATCAGTGATAGTCCTATAGTTAGCCATTCCATTGATGGACAGAATACAAAGGCATAATGTGGATTTGTGATTGTACATACATTTACAATGGTTCTTTGGTTCTCGTCGTTAATTCGTTCCAGAAGGCTTGTCAAGAACCGAAAATAACAGGTACCAAGCAAATTTTTCCCCTAAGAAATAATGTCAATCTGTCCCAGACCCGCAGAAAATCCACACAGTATAATGTTATATGCATTAATGGAGTTGTATTGTACAGGTCTTTAACAAGTGTTGGCAGAGAGGTCTATACTGTATCATAGCTGAGCCTATGATAAGTAACGATAAGTAAGTTAATGTTTAAAACGCTTACATTAACCTACAGTCGACCAAAATCATAAACACAAAGCTTATTTTATAATAAAGTGTTGAAAAAGCTCATGTAATTTAGTGAGTAATGGACTGAAAATGAAAAGTATTAAATTCTGCTCATGAACTCCGGGCAATAGCATAGCTGCTAAGCTAACTGTAGCCTGTGTTTCCTTTTCGTTTCCTTTCGGTTGGCTCTTATAACTAACCTTTTAGGACCCATGGAGACTTATTTGTACTAAGAATACAGTACTGTAGGTGTAAAAATAAAGAAAAACTTGATAAACACAGTGCAGATCTTCACCGAGAGAGAGCTATTGTGAGCCTGAATCACTGTGCACTGAATCGTGAGTCATGAATCATGAATCGTGAATCGAGTTTTGGCTGAAATGAGTCACACGGCTTGACTCATACAAGTGTAAGCCAGTGCCCTGAGTACTGAGCAAAAGGTGAGAACCGAGACAATTTTTTTAAATGGTCGAGAACCGAGGTACCACTGTATAATCCATCTGTTCCTAGTAATTAGAGTGCACTAAACTTCACTGGTTGCATTATTTGTCAATATTAATCCTAACACACATGTTTAACAATTTTTTCCAGAACCCACCAAAATCATCCGAGCACCACATAAAGTGGTAGTGTTAAAGGGAAGTTTGGCACGCTTTGACTGTAAGATCCAGTCTGATTCAACTCTGGAGGTGACCATCACCTGGCTCAAAGATAACAAATTCCTTATTTTAGGAAGAAGGTAAATGACTGCCAAATGAATAACTCAGGGGTTCCTGGCTGAACTCTCAGCAATTCATACATGACTGTTTGTATAGGATGACAAAGGATGAAGACTCGCTGACCATTGCCGATGTGTACAGAAGAGATGAGGGCCTTTACACCTGCAGAGTAAAGACTGAAGTGGAGGAAATCAGTGCATCAGCCAAGCTCCTTGTCATGGGTACACATTCCCATTTACAGAGTTTAGCAGATGACCTTATCAAAAGCGCTTTGCAAATGATACAGTCTTACAAGGTACAATCTAAGCAACTTAGCAAGGGGCCTAACAGTTGCAGATTTGGCAGAGACACGACTTGAACCCTCGACCAACAGTCGAGTACCTTCATCACTGCACCACCACTGGACATACACAAATAGTCAAAAACATTTCTCACATATAGGGTGTAAGGAAGCATAAACAGCAATCTAACCCCAGTTTCTGTTCTTTATATTAGACCGCCCGGACCCACCTACTGATCTGGAAGTGTCTGATCCATCAGAGCGGAGTGTCAGACTAACCTGGGTCCCAGGCCTGAGCAACCACAGCCCTATCAAAGGTACATGCATATATAATCATATTACAGCTATTTTATCTATAAACCTTTAATGTCTTGTTCATTATTACCACCTTATTGTAAACTCATCTGCTCACTGGCCATTTATCCAGGATGAAAAGCATGTACGTTTGTCAGCAGAGTGCAAAAATATTAAGTATGGAATGAAAGCAGTCTTATACATTATTATACATTTTTCTTAAGGTTATTTAACCTATTACTAGCCATAGTCATTAAGGTTTTAGTAACTTCAGATATGGGGCACTTGCATGGTGCAGTGATCTAATAAAGACCGCCGTTGCAACAGTGAGTAAATAGAATCTCCTGGATAAAACTCCCTAAAGTTTTAAACTTTTAGATTGAAGTTAAGATTAAACTTTAGGACTGATTCTGGGAATAAAACAGTGCTTATTGTTGTTCAGAACATCCACGAACTGACAGCAGGCTTACTTGTCTAGAAGCTTACTGAAACAAGATGAAAAAACCCAGTAGAAACATTTAGGAAAATCCATGTTTAATGAATATCGTAGAATTTTTTATTTTGTGTTACAGATGGATAAAACTATTATTATTGATCCCAAGTGAAAGAGAAGAAAAGACACTTTGCTTTTAATATGGTGTCTGGTTACATACATATGTACATGGTGACAAAATGGCAATTGAGTCTACCCTTTACTAAAATTACTATTATCATATAACGAAAATGCAATTCTCTCTTTCAGAGTATCTGGTCCAGTATACTGAAGATCTCCTCGCTGACTACTGGCTAGTGCCGAGTGGCTGGATGAATTTGACCAGTTATCCTGGCAACCTGAACTCTGTCATGCTGCAGCTCAGCCCCTTTGTTGAGTACCATTTCCGGGTTGTTGCTGTCAATGCTATTGGATCCAGCAAACCCAGCAAGCCATCTGCGTATTTCCAGACTGGTGGAGCTGGTCAGTCCAGGCAGCATGACTGCCATGCTTAGACCTTTTTTCAGGGAACAGAAATCATAACGGAGACTTTTTTAACATTGTTTTTAGAACTAAAAGGAGTTTAGGCAGTATCGGTCAGTATAATTGATATAAACTTTCTGTGTTGCATGTTATAGTGCCAGATGCTATTCCAAGAAACATCAAAGGAATGGGGACTGGAGTGTTCAGAAATAACATGGAAATCAGCTGGGAGGTAACAAACTGGCTGGATGGATGAATGAATGGATTGATTAATATTGATATTGCAAGGTAACAATGATATGGAAATATACTCATTTACCAAACACCAAGAAGGTGTTAGACTGAAGAATGGATAGTTGGATGGACAGACTGATAATTGAGTAGATTGTCATATGAATCAATTGCTGGATGGGTGGATGGATGGGTTAACAGATACATGATGACTAACTCTGATATGAGCATGCACACTGTACTCAAGTTTCCTTATTATTGTGTGTAAAGCCATTGGAGTATAGAGAGTGGAATGGTCCAAAGCTTGGATACATAGCATGGTGGAGACGGAGAGACTCCAGAGAGGAGTGGAAGAACTACACGACCTACTGGTGGTGCAGTCACATCATCTATGAGACTGACACATTCACACCTTATGAGATTAAAGTGCAAGCTGTCAATTTCTTTGGCCTTGGACCAGAGTCGCCTGTGATCATTGGCTACTCTGGAGAGGATCGTAAGTGCCACACAACCCACATCTACATGTACAATACACAGTGTCCTACTCAGGGAACAGAATTTTATTTAGCCACAAATAATATTACAAACCGAAATAACAAAGTTGGGACAGTATGGAAACCACATGCAGCATGTGGTTTTTCCCATTTGTGGTTGTAAATACTATAGCTATTACTACAAGCACATTATTCGGTGGAGTTCCTAATTTCAAAAATGGCATGGTTTAACAGGTCCCACTACTGCTCCTACTGATCTGCAAGTCTCTGACATTGAGAGCACGAAGGTGACAGTCCACTGGCAGCCCGTGCCCCGAGCCAGTATCATGGGGGAGATTAAAGAGTACAAGGTGAGACCCAGAGCTTGACTCTCAAGGGGAAACGGTGCCAATTTCTCAGAGATGATAACACAATTCTAACTACCAGGTGCTACTGATCAGTGACATTATGTGCAGATTGATTTAAGCTTATTAACTTAAACAGAAGCAGCTGTGTAAAGACAATAAAACTTGGTGAGGGACAACTGCTTAGTTAGAAGTTTAACCTTGAAATCTTACATTATGACAAAGCTGAGTACAGCAACAAGTTACAAGGTGATTATCCTGCATGAGCAAGGTCTCTTCTAAGCTGAAATTTGATGGCAGACAGGTATTTCCAGATGTGCTATCAAAGATCTTTTGCACAAGTACAAACAAACAGGCAAACCGGAATACAAGGCATGTAGTGGTAGTGGCATGTCTAGCACTGCTGTCATTTAGAGAAGAGGGTTAACACAAAACTTTCTTGATGAGTACACTCCTACAGAGTGCACCTACATGGTGACAAAATGGCAAAAGGGTCTACCCTTTACTAAATTAATTATGTCATATAATATACACTGACTGGCCAAAAAAAGGTCACCACCTGAAATTAACTAAGCAAATAGTTAAATAGTTAAAAAAAGAGCCTCCCATTGGATTACTGCATTGGTTTCAGCAGCATCTGAAAATCGTGAAAGAGTGGTTCAGGGTGCATGAGACATGTTTTTCACACATGGATTGGCCACCACAGAGTCCAGACCTGAACCCCATTGAGAATATTTGGGATGTGCTGGAGAAGACTTTGTGCAGTGGTCCAAATCTCCCATCATCAATACAAGATCTTGGGGGGAAAAATGAATGCAACTCTGGACAGAAATAAATGTTGTGACATTGCAGAAGCTTGTGGAAACCATGCCACAGCGAATACATGCTGTAATCAAAGCTAAAGGTGGTCCAACCAAATATTAGAGTGTGTGACCCTTTTTTTTTGGCCAGGCAGTGTACATTGAATGCAGCTACGTTCACTTAATGAATTCAGTTAAGTGCAGTATACTGAAGATCTGTACACAGTATGGTAGAGCTGGGATTTGAACTCGCATCTTCTGATTAGTAATCCATAACCTTAACTACTGAGCCTCCCAGTTGTCTATTTAAGATGAAAGATTTAACATATTATGGCAAACATGAGCATAATAAGCCTGAACTCATCTAAACTGCAGGATGCTTGGTCTTACAGTATATGGTTGGTATTTCTCAGGTCTATTACTGGAGAGAGAGCAGCCGTCTGCCCCATCACAGTGTCAGCACAAGTATTAAATTCAACAGCTTCAAAGCAAATGGGCCTCGCCTCTCCGGCACCCTGACCAGTCTCATCCCCTACAGCAACTACAAGATGTACATTGTAGTGGCCAATAGTCGCTACGAGGGTCCGGAAAGCAACAGGATCGAGTTTCAGACACTTGAAGGAGGTAATAACTGCCGCAGTACAGGGTTAATGAGGTAGAAAATAGTAATAATGTTTATTTTTTAAGTTGAGTTTGCACTGACCAGTCAAGTTGGATCTTGCTTTGTATGATGGGGCATCTCAGTGGAATTTGGAGATATTTTCATATATTAAAATACATTAGCTGTATTAATATAATACACAGTGGAGCCTCAGAACTTGAACTTAATTGGTTCCAGAAGGTCCTTTGAACTCTGATTTGTTCAAAGTTGGAATCAAATTTCCCCATAAGAAGTCATGTAAATAGGATTAATCCTTTCCCGACCCCCAAAAGATTGTTTTTTAATGCCTATATTTGTATGTAACTAACGAAACTAATAACTAAATAAAATAAAGGAATATAATACAATGACAATAATCAATAAATGCACGAAATATGTGAAAATAAAGCTAAACTTTATAGCCACTGAAGTGACCACGTGTTATCACTGGGACAGTGGTGCCAAGACTGAGGAGGTGTCTAAAATTGCACCCATAGACTGATATAATATACATATACATAATATAATAATAAAATAATATAACATACATAATATTCCTATGATTGCACCCTAGTTCTTTATCTTTTGGGTTTTATGGCGATTGACATACCGTATTATTATTATTGCCACAGACTGAAAAGGATTACGTGCATCGTGGTTGGAAAATCGCACCATTGAGTGTTTTATTTAGGGTGCCCATGTTCGAATTTGGGGGCAAAAAAATTCAAACCCTTCAGTGTCCGAATTGTTCAAATGAAGAGGCGTTTGAATTCGGAGGTTCCACTGTATCTTAAATAATCTTCTTTATTATGGAATTAAATATTTCAGGCTGTGATTTCAACTGAAGAGAATACATATATTGATTAATGTAAACTGTAGAGTAATAGGGATAAACAATTCATTTTGAAATTCATTGTTGCCAGTATTTAATCTACTCACCCTTACTCTCTGTATCTGTTTTCTCTCATGTCAGTACCATCGGTGCCCAGGTCATTCAGGATCATGCACAAGCATTATGACACCATCTATCTGGACTGGGAGGAACCTGCAGAACCCAATGGCATCCTGACAGGATACATCTTGAAATACAAAACATGTGAGTACACCTTCAAACTATAAACACTGTTACACAACACTGGGCAAACAGCTTATGAAAGGACCTGTAAAGTAAACTTGCGTTGTACTTTATGTGTAGTGAACGTATCAGTAAGTGAGCGCATGCAGATAGAGAACATCCCACCAAACACCACTCACTTCTCGATGCACCGCTTCGATCGCTATACCCGCTACAAATTCACACTGTCCGCACAGACACAGGTTGGAGTTGGAGAGGCCTTCACTGAGGAGTCGCCCTATTTTACAACTGATGGTAAGAACCTAGGCTACATCCGCATCATAAGTGCCTTTGTTTGTGAAATTTTTCAGATCTCAGGTCTGATTAAGTTCATGTTGTAAAGAGCTGCTTGATTTCACTATTGACTACTGCTTGTTACTTGTTAACATACGTCAAGTCAGATTTATTAGGGTGCTTTTTCAAAATGGGGCATTGTCTCACAGCAGCTTTACAATTTTAGATTGTATTATACACTACAAGGCCAGTCGCAAATTGAGCAAGCCTAGGGTGACAGTGGTAAGGAAAAACTCCCTAAACATTATAAGGAAGAAACCTTGTGAGGACCAAAACTCAAGAAGGGACCCATCCTCTATGGGTGGCTTAGATGTTATATGTAAGAATGATCTAAGTTATCTACTTAACACGTTTATAGTCATAGTTTAAATAAACAGAAACTAAATAAATATGAACTGGAAGAACATATTTAAAATACAATAATTAAAGTAACAGGTAGACTAACATTTTAGAGAAAATTAAATATTATGAAGAGCTTAATAAAACAGAGAATATAAAAGCTGTATTGTGAAGAACAATATTGAATAGAATAACGTAAGAATATGCGTATTGGCACCATCCAGTCCACTACACACAGTCACTTTAGGATGTCCTAGGTGGATTAACAGACAAGCTGGGATTTGTGAAGGATATATGAAGTCAATCTACAATTACTTTTATTAGGTACACATTGCTAATACCAGTTTTGAGCCCCTTTTGCCTCCTGAACTGCCTTCATTCTAAGTGGCATAGATTCAACAAAGTGCTGAAAACATTTCTCTGAGGTTTTGGTTCGTATTGACATGATAGCATCACACAGTTGTTGCAGATTTGTCGCCTGCACATGCATGATGCATGATGTTTCAGACCAGTGATGAATTAGATGGGGTTGGGGTCAGGGCTCTGTGCAGACCAGTACAGTCCTCCAAATTTGAACAGAGAAATGAATGCCATTTACTTGGTGTGTTTTTTTGAACAGAATATAGCCAGGAACAAGTGGACATAGTCACACAAGGGTGGTTCATCGGGTTGATGTGTGCCATCACAATCCTGGTTCTCATCATGCTCACGGTCTTCTTTATTAAAAGAACACGTGGAGGGAAATATCCAGGTATGGTAAACACTTCATTATTAAAGTTATAGATGTATGATTGCACAGCATTAAAGAAATGCAGTATTAGACACTAAGTAAATTGGGTAAATCCCACCTCTTCCAAACTGTGACTGGTCCTTGAGCAAGGCCCTTAACCCTCAATTGCTTTGATTGTAAGACTGTATCAATTGTAAGTCCCCCTGGATAAGGGCGTCTGCTAAGTAATGGTCTTGCAATAATTAAGAAATAACACTTGCTTTGCTTCTTAAAGTACGAGACAAACAAGCTTTCTCACTTGAACAAATGGATGAGAGGGAAGACGGCTCTTTTGACTACAGGTAAAAAGTCTGAAATATTGCTCTTTTCATTAGTCAGATATGAATAAAAGATCCAGTGCTGTTATAGTTAACAAACCCAGCCTAGATCTTTACAGACAAATGAAAACAATGGAGTAATATATAATGTCATTACTTAATCACTTTAAACCATATACATCACAGTAACTCTTCCTCTTGTCCTTGTAAATTCATCCTTTAAACCCTGTTCATTCTTTCTTATTTTTCATCCCATGTTTACCCATCGGGCCACTGAAGGTCTCTCGAAAGGTATGATGCATGTCATTCATACAGAACTAATTCTTATGTTATATAATGTGCTAAGAAGCAGCATGCTTAATTCTAATAAACAGGTCATTTAAAGTGGGCCTATCACAAAAGTTCTATTTTCTCTCTTTTTTTTGCTTTACTGTATTAACACTTGTCTTAGAGCGCATTTACTTCTGATTAGGTGCAGTCCATTTAGAAAAAACACACTTCCACACGAGCAATGTTAGGACCTAGGGGTGTGCGATATGTATCGTCTGAGATATCTTTTTTTTATGCTATGCGAGCTGACATGATCAAGTATGTCAAAAAAAGTGTTGAGTTCTTAAGAGTTCACATATTCACTGCGTCCTATAGCCAGGTAGGATAGACTGTTGTGCATGTGCACTGAATGCATACAGCATGCACAAATCAAGCTAGTGTTCCACCTAAAAACACATTACTAAAGTTAAAAATGAGTGAACAAACTGCCAGGGGACAAAAAACAGACACCGCCAGTCTCACAGTCTATGTCATTAGATTTAATTGCTAGATGTGGCTCTTCTTCACTCGCATGGAGTTGGTTTGGCTTTGAATAGACAGATTTTGCGCAAAAGATGAAAATCAAACTATGTCACAAATTGGTTGCCATTAAGAGCAGCTCGACAACAAAGTTATTTCACCAACTGTGAACTAATCACCATGCAGAATATGAAGATTATCACAGACTTTGTTGATTAAATGCACTGTCAAGGACAGGTATGGCTTGGATGTCCTTCTTCATCATAAATCTGTTGTAGCAAAATGTGAAACCTTCTGCACGACGGGTTTCTGAATGCTGAAACAGAATTTTTCCAGTTTGTTTCCTTACATTTAAATTTCCTTCAATGTTACTTCCATCGGTGTCATGGTAAGTAGGGTTGGGCGGTATTTGACGTTTTTCATACCATCATACTGTCTTCAGATTATAATTAACTGAGAGTGTATTGAGTGGGGGTTTGGATTGTGCATTACTGTAATGATAGTCACATAGTTTTTTTTGTTGTTGTTTTTTTTATACTAAAAATGGCACATAGAAAAGGCACACAGACACCACAAACTGCAAAATAAATAGGTCCTGCATTGCACCCCTGCCCTCAGCATCCCCTACACAAAATACGTTCCCATGACTATGGTATCCTGGAATACCCTCATATCGCCCAACCCTATTAGTAAGCAACAATTAATATCCTATTATATATAAACAAGAGCAAGCTACTACAATGTAAGACGTTTTACAAGCACATTTATGAAGGAAAAGTATCTTCTAATTATCATAATCAACAAAATTCCAAGAAATCTCGAGATGTCATTTTTTTGGTAAATATTGCACACCCCTATAAGACCCCTATAAGACCCCTATAAGCTTCGATTGCTCAGCTTGACTGCAAGTTACTTAAATGTCATACATGTAAATCAAAAGCACCACAGTATTTAGCACTCGCGCTGAAGGAAACAGGAGCGTACATACAGGGGTTAGACAATGAAACTGAAACACCTGTCATTTTAGTGTGGGAGGTTTCATGGCTAAATTGGACCAGTCTGGTGGCCAATCTTCATTAATTGCACATTGCACCAGTAAGAGCAGTGTGTGAAGGTTCAATTAGCAGGGT